>JASUUJ010000149.1:0-60000 GCA_030449895.1 Citrus mangshanensis
TTTTAAAAAAAATAAACAAAGTGTTAAGAACCAACTGGACTACAAATTAAATAATAAATAAATTTACTGAGTAATAACATAAGGCAGTAGGTAAAGGAAGGGGGAAGGCAATGAGAAATTTCGCATGGGAAGGTGAATGCGTTAATATTACACCATGTTTGCTTAACTTGGCAAAACTCTCTTTCGGACGGTCCGGGTATCTTGTTGACAACAACCGGCAATTTGGCCAGTGTGAGCGCCATTAGTACTAATTTTTATTACTAAAGAGGTAGCACTTTTTGAGAACAATTTAAGTATATTCTTCACCAGACATGTAAAGTTAATTGACCACATTTTACTGTTGTGCTAATCAGGTAGGGGATCACATTCCAAAATCTGTGTTTGGAGATGGTCCTGATACATCTGCACATTTGCTTCTGGTGTTATGCTAATCTGTTCCAGCTAGCACTTGTTTTTGTCATATTCACACAAGAGTGGTTAATTTTAATGCACTTAATTAATATATCAGCTTTGACTACTGTAACACTTGACTGATCCAAATGAGGAAATGATAGTAAGACTTAAGACTTATTGAACAAAAATAATTAAAATCGGTGTGTTGGTCATTTATTCACTCTGAATGAAAAATAAGATACTAAGTTAACACTGATTTATTTATGATCTTTGACTGTAATCGATTGATTGCAGATTAGAGAAGCTTGGAATAAGAACACGGGCAGGGAAGGCAAAAGTGTTAGTCATTAATTAGTAGGTGGGCAATGATACTCACGTTCTTGGCCAGAGGAGTGGAGATCAATATCTGGTCAACAAATATTAACCTTATTCACCTAACGGGCACGCATCATTGCATGCTGACCCTGGTAAACGTTTCGGGTGCTTTATTTTGCTCTAGGCAGTTGTTTGGCTACGCTATTTGGCTGGTTATTCAGGTAATTAATAAATTAAAATTTGCATGCCTTGTAATTTAATTAATTGTTAGTTAAATTTAATTATTTTAGTTATAAATTGCCGTAACATGGCGTAGGCCAAGATGAGCGAGTGAACATCTGTTGCCAATTCTCGAGCACAGCTTTGATGTGTGTAATGGGGCAATTCAAGCTGTTGTTTTTGCTCTTTGCATGGAGATATACTTCTGATTCAGTTACGTATTGCTGAACATTAGATTCTTACAGTAGCCTATCTGGTATATATATGATGGGTGAATTAATTGATGACCATTAATTTTGTTAAATTCATAAACTTCTAACTGTTAATCAAATTTTCTTTTACCTTTTGTTACTTATATCGCAGGGATTGTAGGCTTTGGTTTGATGGTGACTCTAATATCATGGTGTGTGCGCACGAGAGGCCCTCATTTGCATCCATCTTTAACCCGTTAATGCTTGTGGTTGCATTGCTACTTCTGGGTTTCTTTAATTTGGATGAGAAGCTTCACTCTGGGAAGGTTGTTACTTTTTATCATTATTATTAATTAATTAATTGTTATAATTTATTATAAGAACTAATTGAATAATCCGCTCAAATGGATATAATGGATATAGTAGATATTAAAAACATTTACCATTAATCCTCATGTAGAAGTAATGGTGAGAACTTCTAAATAAGTTTCTAGAAAGACAAAAATTAAATAAATAAATTGACTCAAATTATGGAAAACTAAAAGAATATTGACCTTTATTTGAATTTTCGTATGTGTCTTGTTTTGACAATATTTCGAAAATTGTTTCAGCATACTAGGAGCAACATTGGACGTGTGTGGGTTTATGCAGTTTTGTGGGGTAAAGGAAAGGAGATGGAAGAAGATAACCTCAACTAGTACTCAAGTAAAATCAATGGAGAGTCATCAGAATCACTGAAATTGTTGTTACTTCTCCAGTAGATGGAGATCTAACAACAACGAAAAAAAGAAGAAACAATAGAGGAAACAATAAAGGTAATTACTAAAGGAGACAATATATTAGCCAAAGAAGAAATCAATACAGTAGAGTGTAAAAGGATTTGATTTGAGATTCAAACACACATCAACCAAGGAAAACGGGAGTGCTACAGGAAAGACACATAGTTCTAGCAATTTCTGTTTACAATTGTCGATATATTTACTCAGCTTTCATCCCAACTTTCCGGACCCATTCAACTTCAATCCTTTCGTTTTCCATTTAATTAAATTTTTCTTTATTTAGACCAGATATGGCTTTTCAGCATCAAAGCAAGTAATTTAAATATTTTTTATTATTGTAAATCACAACATACATCATTAAGTAAATATTTCATAATCTCTATTTTGATCTATATATGTGTTGTTTGTCAACTTCATTTTTTTAAAGTACATAAAGAAAGCCTTGTTAGTAGTTATATTACAATTTAAACTTATTTTTACTTACAATAACTCCCTTGTGTACAAATATTATTTGATTTGATATTAATGAAAAAGAAAATAATGTAAATTTATCAAATTAATCTTAAAATAAAAATAAAAATCAGTTATTATTATTTTACTTTTAAGATTAATTTAGTAAATTAATTAATTTTTTACAAAAAATTATTATAGGATATTCAACATTGTAAGGATATTGATATTTCAATGGAAGAAATCATAATTAATAAGATTTTTGCAAGAAGTACGTGCACAGTTGTTTCATGCATATTGATATTTATTTATTGATTTGCTTAACAAGTAATTATTAGTTAATTTGTTAATTATTTTAGATAAGACAATTACCGTAAAAATATGGTTGCTTTAAAAGCAAAAAGTTGTATTCAGAGTGTAACATATTTATTAAATAAGAAATATCTCGGAGGTATGTGATTTTCCATTAAGGACCAAACAAAGATTAATAGAGTTGGGAAAAATATGGGCACTTAATATAAAATTAAATAAGAGGCATTTATGAATATACTGTGGAGATATTAGTTTTTTTCATCAAATTAATATTTATATACTTCTCTACTATATTTTTATAATAACCAATCAGCTAAACTACTTTGACCTTATAATTTTATAATAATGCTATCTTATTTTCATAAATTTTTATTCATATTTCTCATATATTACAAAAATGAAATATTTGAAATTAAAACTAAAAAGTAAATAAGAAAATTATTGTTCCTTTATTTAATTGTTTCTTTGTTGTTTCTAAGATTATTATTCGTAAACTAAAATAATATCTAAATAAAAATAATAAATAAAAATTCTAAAATAATCAAATCTTAATTGCATATTAGCTTTTCACATAATGTTTCGCCAGTAACTGCATTTTTTAAATTATTTCTTATAATAAATGTATATTTTACATCTTCAAGAAACAAATATTAAGAAATTGACCCATTTATCTCTCTTCTTTTCTTCTCAAGTAGTCGTCTGGAGAAGTTACTAGTAAAGTAAAAAATAGTAATGGTGACTTTACTTCATTTTCCAAAAATCAAAATGCATCAAATGGTAGAGATATGAAAATCAAACAATTCTTGAGTTATGATGAAATCAAAATTGAAGCAAGTATTTATTTTCGTTTATGTGACTTTTATTTTTGCTTGTAACGATTCAAAAGAAAATTTTAATTTTATTTAAGAATACAAAAAAGCTTCATTTCATTCTTCTGTTTTTGGCTTAATTCCTTCCAATCATGGAATGAGATTACAGATTACTTATAGGGCCCTCATTGAAAATTCATTTTCGCTAACTTTTCACATTTTTAATAAAGTAAATGTAATTAATGAAAATTCCTAATACAAAAATAAGCACTCATAAGAGAAGTGGGTGGTCACATACTGACATTGATCGATTGGACTCTCATTATAAATATCGATTCATTCATGATTTATGATTATAAATTCTACAATCCAATTAATTCATGGATCATTTGGACGTTGAATTCATCAAATCCCCATATATCGCCAGTGAATGCTGCGACCGCTAAATCATGTCCGCCGTTTGCCGGATTGATTCTTGCAAGACTAAAAACTCTAATTCCGTCAATCCACACATAAAATAAAAAAATTAATGTATAAATAATTTCACTACCAACCAAATTCAAAATTACAAACTAAAATTTAAATATATAAATTATTTTAAATATAAATACATTCAAAATTTCTACACCAAAAGAAAAAATCTCATTTGATTTAGATTACATGCGAAAAATTAACGAAATTATAAAAATGTAGTGTTTGTAAGCTATATATTTGTTTATTTAATATTTTATACTATATTATTATTATATGGAGTATATAATATAATGGTGTTAGTATGTTTACTATATGCAATAATGTTACTATATTTTATTTTAACCTTTATTTATTTTTAGTAAGCACTAATGCCACAATTACAAGTTTTCTAATTATATAAATGTATTTTTTGTGGATTCGCGAGTTATGGATCTACAAAAAGAATCCATATCCATGTGACACCAACCACTGTTTAATTCTCAATCTAACCAACGTCACCAACCAATTCAGCAGAACCAATCAAATTCTAGCGATCGCCAGATCGAATCAACTGTGATTGATTCGAACACCTCAACAAGGACAAGTGCAAATATTATTTTGGAAGGAAAATCCTGCCCATGATGCACATGCAAGTGGTTCCAGGTGTAACATTTGCTCGCTGGTGCATTCAAAGCATAATAAGAGAAAGTCGTACAATAGCAGCAAAAGACAACATTAGAGCAGCTTTAGCACTTAGTGAAACCCAGTGATTACTTGGGCGCCAGACGTGGCGTATTTATATGGGCGCCCACTTTTAGAAGTTCTATTTATTAATTAGAGTAATTAATTTTTTAAGATTCAAAAAAATTTATTACATATATATATATATATTTTTTTTTTCTACAGTAAAGAGAAAAGCTTGTTTTGCACTTTAGAGGCTTTTACTATATTATTGCATTCATGCGTCAACTCTCTTGTTTGGTAATCTTAATGTTAATATAAGATATTTTTCACTAGATAATACCATTTATTTTGAAAGTTACTTTATTTTTGAACTATTCACATGATTTTTTTAAAAATATGACTTATTAAAATTATTAATGTTGGTGAAATAACTAACTATAATGTTATATTTAAATACCATTATCTATAAAGCTGATGCACATTGAATTAAGAATGCTGATACTTTCAGCAAAGTAAAGTTTTCGCAAGCCTCTTCTTATCTTTCTCTATGAAATTCATTTCCATTGTCATCATATTCATCTTCAACTAATTAATTTGACTGACTAATCAAGTAGTGCTTATCATTTGTTTTTTCTATTTTTAATTATTATTGTTCTTATCCTTTAAAATTTAATTTATTTTAGCTTTGTATTGATTATGGCTTGAATAATCTAGAAAAATTGTGTTTGTTCATGTTGTTTGGTTTTTAAGATTTGAAAACATGTCAACTAGAAAATATGCATCATGATATTTAAAACTACAAAAAAAAGAGAAATGAAAAGTTAGTCCAATCTCAAAAGGAACTCTTGATAAATTTGTCACAACTAGTAAAAATGATTTAGATTTAAGTAAAGAAATTAGTTATTGAAGACAGCAACCTCAAATGAATTAAACAATGAGTGGAAGCAATTGAATGAAATAAACAACAATGAAGATGAGTAACAATAAAAATACAAACAAAGTTAATGTAGGAAATTTATTTGTTCCAAAATGCTGGATACAAAGTTAAGAGATCTTTCAATAGAAAAGGCACAATTAGGAGAGAATGATATAACTTTCCCCAAAGATGAATATTCTAAGCATTTCTCTATTGCATTTTATGTTAAAATATTACCAAAGAGAAAAATAATGACAAAAATGGTTAATATATTCAAATACAAAATTGTAGCAAAATACATTAATGATTTAGAGTATGAACAAGAGATTGGAAAAATCTTAGTTCTTAACTTAAAGAATGTCAACTCAACCCCACAATGACACGTATAACTAATATGAATGCATGGGTTGATTTACAAGTGGCAAAGACTATAAAAGAAAACAATTAATAAATATGTTCAAGAAAGAATTTGTTAACTTGTATGTTTCTTAAATAATGATTTCGAGTGCATAACAAACCTTATAAATTGATAAAGTCGAGACTCCATGGTTAACTGTCAGTCAAATATTTAAGTCAAATATAATATTCTAAGTATACAATAACTTCTCCACGGAAGAAACACAAAAGCGGATATCATATAAGTAAATGGCACACCAAATTTTATAGATTAATGGATAATGGTAATCTGATTGTATTAAAGCGTAGCAAAAACAGCGTCTTTGCTAATGGAAAATTGATTATGTAACGCAAAAGACCGGATTATTCCGCAGAGGAAGAAGATGTTCTTTGCTAATGGCAAATCGCGTATGGATAATGCCATCAAAATCGTATTTGCGAATTGCATTTGTAGAGAAATTCTTTTGCTAATGGAGAATGTGTTTATGGATAACGACAAACCGATAACAAACCAGAGAGCAATCATCTTATGCAAACGGTGGACTGCGCTTTGATCCAAGCTAGACAAACCGACTTTTAGTCAAGCGGAATGCCGATTCGCTTGAAACGATCATTAAATGCGACTTCTTAAAAATGGGTGCATATCACTATCAAAATTGCTTAGCATAAACGATCAATTGCTCAAGTCAAGTGGCATCCGATAATTAAAGTATATTCAATGATCTCGACGTATTGGTATAGTCATAATTACTAGTTTTACTTCAACGTATAAAATGGCTTTGAATCAAATTCAACCAGAAGAGATATCCAAGAGCTTATCATCGACTAATTGCACGAGAAAAAGATACAATTTTATCGCGCTTTAAAGTAACTTGTTTTTGTTTCAGTATTCACACTTTCAACTTTTATTTGTAATTCCTTTTGTAAAATCAAGTTGAGAGATTATAAGTGCTTGGGATCTACACTGAGTTAAGAAATAGGATAATCCATAGCAGCGTTTAATAGTTGTGAAAATGTTTCCATGGAAATTTGGAATAAATCTCAAAGTCATTCCTATTATGAAGGACAAATGCAAGTGAAAAATCTAAAATCGATGAGGAGGTATACTAGGACAATATGAGTTTCAAATGGTAGTTATGCGAACCTGCGAGGGGGTAGAATTGTGGATTTTAAAACTTAAACTAAACAATACCGTTGCTTACACAACAATTCGATATATTGCCTTAATGAAATAAAAATAATAAATTTAATAAAGACGCGATAATAAAATCAAGTAAGGGAAGAGAGAAAGCAAACACAATAATTTTTATATATGTTCTGCATAATCCCCACTCACGCCACGCTCCAAGCCAACCACCAAGCTCGAGCTCATTAGTGATTTTCACTTATTTAAAACCTCCATACTCTGCGTTTCAAATGTTTACAAGAGCTTTACAAGTGTGGCTCAGTAGGCCGAATGAACCTTTACAAGAGACATTATCACTCCAATCTTCTGTTTTCACCTGCCTTTTGGCATTGCATACTTTACAGCACACCACTACAAATTTGATTAAAAAAAAGATTACAATAAAAATCTATTCTTTGAGAGTGGATATACTGAAATGATAGCACAATGATCGATCATTCAACAGTTGAATGATACGCTGCATGACTTTAGACAAGTTTAATGGAAGCTCAATATAAGGTAAGCTGCTCTGTCGAGGGATTTATCTTGCAAAGCACGCTGAAAGTCTTAAAGTAAAGTTGGAATCGAAATGAAGGGTATAAAATTTCAGTTAAATCAAAACTTACAAGAGTAGTAAAATCCGGCCAGTGAGCAAGTCGTAACAAGCCCGTTTAATTTTAGCTACTCTCACTTCGGAGAACAATACAAGTTACAGTTAAATTAATTTTCTTTTTTACAGTCACACACCTGTTCACAAAATTTACTTTTTAGCCCAAGCTTTCCCAAACAGTATATTATATTTAAATGTCATAAAATTTACTGAAACAGTCAAAATTTCGTAGGATTTACAATAATACACTTTGGTTATTATCCTAAAATTTTTTTGAAATTATGATATGACCTAATACATATATAATATTTTTCAAAGAAGTTCCTTTTCAAAATTTAACAAAATACTTTATAAATTTCCAAAGCCTTCAGTCAAAACCTTCAATGAGTCCAAAATTTGAAAATATGAGATTGTACACTTTTGCCAGCTTCCGTTAGCCCTCAGGCGGTTAACCACTTCAACTCTCTCGCGTCCATGTTTGGATATTTACACCTAGGTCCTCATTTTTTCTTAAAATTATAGCATGGTAAAATATTTCAAAATGTCATGGTAAAAGTCCCAAATCTGAATTCATTACCACCAATTCTTTATTCAAAATCAGCGCATTGACAAAACTTTTTCATTTTAGTCCACATCTTGAAAAACAAATAATTTACATAAAATATTTGGTTATAATTTACGTAAAACCTTTCGGTTATGAAAATGATGATTTATTAAAAATCTTGAGATTCTCAAATGCTAAACCAACCGTGCATATTAAATCATGTACCGTATCTTTCAGAGGTGTTAAAGAATTGTCACAACAACGAGTCCGTTGAGGTCTAAGCTTTATTCTGGATCGAGTCGTTGTCAGCTGAGTGTCTTAATACTCGAGTTAACTTGATTCATTTCATCGTAATACTATCCTTCAAGAACTAATAACATGCCAAATGAAATACAATATTTTTCAATTACTGACACATGTTTGTTATCATCAAATTTACACATATGCTGTAGCCCTTTAGCCTAACAAAGTTGTTCCAAATAGCATAAAATGAGAGTGTCCATTCTTTGTCTACTAGATTTTAGGATGATATACAACACTCTAAGAGTAATGCTTTAGTAAGATTTTTTTTTCAAATAGGCGAAGGTGTAAAGAAACATTAAGGTCATTACAAAAAAAAAATGGAGACTTAAGAGGGCTAGTACACGTTGAAGAAGCTAGATTTAAATACTTTATTTATGTGATTTAAGCTAGGCTCTCTTATTTCTTATTGAGGATTTGGTAGCCTAAAGAGAAGATTAGATAAAAAGAAGAAAACACATTGCTCTTGAGAGCATTTAAACTAAAAGTGATGAGGAAAACGATTTCGAGGATGACGCAGAAATGGCTATGATGGCTAGAAATTCCAGGAGAGGTTTTCAAGAAATTAGTTAGCGAAGAAAATTCTAAAACCCAAGAACGCAAAAAAAAGAAGAAAGAAGTAATCATATGGCGCTATGATGCAAGAAGACTTGACCGTATAAGATCGGAGTGCCCACTTTTAATAAAACTCAAAAAGAAAGCCATGTGGATACTTGGGATGGACGATAGCGTTGAAAGAAGATTTGCAAGAAGTGTTGCAAACCTAGCACTTTATGCGCACAATAAAGATGATGAACTTGATAAGGTGCAAATGATCTTCTCTGCTTATGCATGATATTTTACGATGCTTTTAAAGAATGAATAATGATATGATGAAAATTGGTAAGAAAATCGCATGTACTTAAGAAGAAAATGCTAGAGCTTTTTCAAATGAAAAGGGATGCCTTGCATATAATGCAATGATTTACTAAATGTGAAAGATCAAGAACTAGAATTAGAAAATGAAATATTGCATGATAGGATTACTTCTTTAAAAGGTAAACAAAGGGTAAATTCCTCATATACAACATGAATATCAAATGTTGAATAATAATTTATCAAAGAAAAGGTAAGAGCTTAAAAAGAAGAGCAATGAACCCAATAAAATTATGTTAAAAATTGGCTTAAATGAGTGAAAAGTTAACTTGAAAATTGCGTCGGTTAAAAATGTGTGTTTCATTACAAAGTAGAGCCTAAAGTATAAGTGAGGCCCAAGCTTAAAAATAAAAATATCTACAAAAATTACTTTATTAAGTGCTACACTTCACTAGTGATCATATTAAATTGTTTGTCTATTCATTATGCAATAGTAATGACGAACTACATACATTACTGAGATGTCTGTCTCGATAAGAAGAGAAGGCATCGTAATCTGCACATAATCCGTGTTTTGGGGTAAAAAAGGAAACTATTACTACAACACTCAAGACTCCAAAAAAGTTTGGGTATCCTAAAACCGAGATTTTCCGTGAGAGTGCTGGTCTAAAGAAGAAAAAGTAATAAATATAGTACTTGGATAGCGCTCTTGCTCAAGACATATCACGGTAAATTATTCACCATGGCAGTTCTCAAAAGTTTGAGACTGCTAAAATAAACAATGGTCAGAAAGCTGTTTCCTGTAGACAATTCAAAGGGAAACTCCGGAAAGTAGTATCTGTCGGTAAAATTCGTCAACTCTCCGTCCTCATTGAAAATGTATGTTTGCTTGCTTGAAAATTTAACACAACTTGATTAGTCTTGATCCAATTATGTTATAATAAGGGTTATAAAGTTGTTTTTGATAAAACTAGATGTGTCATGGAAAATGCACGGAGAACAAAAATTCTTGTCTTGGTGAAAATAGATGTGGTAAAAGTTTACACCACTGGACATAGAATGCATACCCATGATAAATTTTTCCGCATTACATGATGATGATGTTGTTGTTATGGCATAGAAGATTAGGACATGCAAGTATGGATTTAATTTTAAAAATTTCCAAAAATGATTGTTACAAGGTCTTTCAAAAATTATTTTCTAAAAGATAGAATTTTCAAAATCTCTTTAAAAGCAAAAATCATATCTCATTCAAAACCACTTAACTCTTACTTTATATAGACTTATTTGGACCATCTAATATGCTTGCTTTCAGAGTGGCAAGTATACACACATGGGTATTATGCTTAGCCAACAAGGATAATGCTCTTGATACTTTTAAAGTAACGTTTAGTAAAAAGATTCAAATATGAAAAAGGTTATGGTATTATTGCATGCATTAGTGAGTGATCATGGAGGAGAATTCTGAAAATCATGGATTTGAAACAATTTGTACATTTTGCATTGTGCATCAATTTTCACCAAGAACTCCACAACAAAACAAAGTTGTTGAAAAAAAAAAATAGGTCTATTCAAGAAATGGCTAGGATCATGTTGAATGAAAATGCATTACCAAAATATTTTTGGGCCAAAGCCGTTAACACCGCTTGTTATGTTTTAAATTGTGTGCTGATTAGACCATACCTCAATAAAACTCCCTATGAGCTTTGGAAAGATAGAAAACCGAATATTGGTTATTTCAAAGTTTTTGAATGCAAATTTTTTATATTAAATACAAAGGAAAACCTTGAAAATTTTGATCCAAAATCTGATGCTGGCATCTTTCTTGGGTATTCAAACTCAAGCAAAACTTATAGAGTTTATAATAAAAGAACTATGGTTATTGAAGAGTCAATGTATGTAAGGTTCATTTCTCTCACTTAAATATAATATAATTTATTTTGACCTAAGAAGCCTTTAAGTATTAGAATAATAATAATAATATGTAATATTTAATTCTAAGAGAAGTAATAACATAAGTGATGCAATGACTAAGAAATAATGACATAATTTATGACATACGTGATGATGTAAGAGAAGTCGAGATAGATAAGAATTCTAGAAACTAGTAAGGCATTTATGAAGGATAATTTCAACCATTGATCAAGAGTTATGGTGGCAAAATTCTAGCCATCCATTAGCCTTAAGAAATCCTATAAATACCACCTAGCTAGGGGTGGCAATATGATTCGTTATTCGATTCGATGTTCACAAATTAAATGGGTTTTTTGAAAATTGATCTGCTTAATAAATGAGTGAATTGATTGATTCGCTAATTAAACGAATCGAATGCGGGTTTAAAGATTTTGATTCGTTATTTGTTTAATAATGTCATAAACGAATCAATATCAATTCGCTTAATATTCGCTTATTATTCGTTAATTAAATTACTTTTGTATCCCTAAATTTATTTGAAAACTTTTTAAAATTTAGAGGTTAATATTGTAATTTTAAGCTAAAGCAAAGTTAAAGCAATCAAAGCAGCCGGCCCTCATCTTAATTCTTACATTTCACATCTTTTTACCTTCATCTCTTTCCCTTCATCTCTTAGCAATTCAGGGTTGATTTCATAGTTTATCAACGTCACTTAACCAGCAGTCACTACCAAAGTAAGCTCCACTTCTTTTTCCCTTTTTTATTATTTTTCATCCAAGTGCTAGCTTTTTCATTTCGAAAGATGTTGTAAACTATGCATGCTTTTAGCTTTTTCCATCAAGACGAATTCAAAGAGTCCATTAGTGCTAGGCTATTAGCTTTTTTATTTTTTGCTCATATTCTTCAATTATGTCATTGTTAAAAAAAAAAAAAAAAAAAAAAAAAAAAAAAATATATATATATATATATATATATATATATATATATATAATAGTAGTGCAAGCTTTTTTATTTCTTGCTCATATTCTTCAATTATATCACTGTTAAAAAATTAAAAATTAATTAATTAATTTTAATATATATATGATCTTTTATTCTTCAATTAATTTGAATTATTTTGTTTATATATGTTAATAACATTTTATTTACTTTTTGGTGTAGGATTTTTGTTTTCAAGGTGAAAAAGACAAATGAAGAGAATTAAAGAAATTACCTTACTTTATAATTTGAATTTGAATTATTGTTATTTGTATTATTAGGGATTTATAATTTGGTATTTGGATGGCTGCATAATATGGTTTGAGTTATTTGTATTTTGTTCTGGGATGCTAAATTTGTAATTTTTATATATTTTATTTTACTTAATTTTGTTTATTAATTATATTTTTCTAAACGAATTGTAACGAATCCTGATTCGATTCGATTCGATTCGGTTCGATTAGTTAAGGATAAACAAATAATAAACGAATCTGGATTCGATTAGATTCATTTATCAATTCTATTAAACAAATTAAAAGAATCGAACTGAATATTCGTTTAATAAATGAATTGAATCCAAATCCTGAAATTTCAATTCGTTTAATAAACGAATCGAATCCGAATCCATAGAATTTGACCCAATTCGTTTACGATTCGATTCGAATTCGATTTGTTTATTCGTTTTTCCACCCCCACACCTAGCCCTTTCATTTTCAATCCAACTTAGGAATTAAAACATTTGTTTAGGAGAGAATCAAAGCAATTGGTAAGTTTACTCTCCTTATTCTCTATAAGATTTCCAATCACTCTATCTAGGGCTTATATTAATATGATTTTAGATTGATACAGATTATAATACATGATTTAAGGTGTGTTTAGGTTCTGTTTAGGGTTGTGATTTATTGTGGGTTTTAATAATCAACCCTTGTTGCATTAAGCACACTGGACATATTCTGGACAATATGAGTACCTCGAATTCAAACATATATTTTCTGAATGAATTTTCTTAAAAAATTTATATTTATAAAAACTAGACATGTAGGGCTTATTGATTAAATTTTGTTTCATAAGATTTGACCTTTTGTTTAATTTTATATGGATTTTTGAATCGGACACTAATACACTGGAAAACTGTGATTCCAGCAAGGCGTTCCGATTCACAAACTTATTTGTACTATTAAATGAACTCTAAAACTTCTGAAATTTTATATAGGAGTTGATACATGTGTCTAATATTCACAGTTTTAATTTTATAATTTTTTGATTATTATATGATTTTATAAAAATCTTAGAACACGTTCTGTTCGGTTAAGGTACTGTGAAACAGTTTCAAATTTGTCAAGTAATAAATAGTCTCAAAAATGTTTTTGGTATCGGATCCTCTTGAAACTTTTATACGAGATACCCATGGATCTCCCGAATGGTTCCATAGAATATTATGTCATTTTTATTTTTATATTAAGAGTTAAAATTCGGAGAATCAGATTAGTACGGGTATGAATTAGAAAATCAGATTCTTAGGATAAGTTATTGATAGTTATATCTTATATTTGTTAAGGTGTTGGAGGTGATTGAGGTTTTTAGAGGTTTAAAGGTGTGTTAGTTCAAATCCTTTTATCGAGGTAAGTGACTTCATTCCAATATACTGATATGTATAAGTATTTTGATATTATTATAAGAGTTTATATACTTCTTAGAAGATTAATGGATTTCATAACAAAATCAATTTATGAAAATATTTTCAAATCTAAATTTTTTAACAAAATATTTTATAAATGCTTTTCAATATGTAAATTATTTTATGACATGGCTACTTTTTATAATTTTGTCTATAAAATATTCTGCAAGCCTAAATTATTGTTATGGATTTTTATGAATATGATAATAATGTTTTGTACCCATGTATGATTTCAATTATTGATGATTGTAATGAGATTCCTAATGTTTTGGCTCATTGTCCATAGTTATTCTAATCATGATTCTATTCGAATATTATACGATATTTTATGCCGATCAATACCGGGTTTCTGTCTAGGTGTGCACATGATATTGATTCTTTTCGCGGTCACCGTGACTATGTGACACTATGTGATATGAGCTAACCATCTCGCTCGTATGCGTTATGATTTGCTTTCATAATTGATTATTCTTTAGATATTCTGAATTACTATGAAATTATGTCATCTTTTTGAAATATGTTGTTTTTATGAAATTTATGAATCATAACATATGTTTAAATGGAAGAAGGCTTGCAATATTTTGGTATCCTTGAATTTAGTGTGTTAGAATGGTTTTACTTACGAAGTTGACGCTCACCCTCGCCATTACTTTTTGCATTAAGTTTCTTTTAAAAGGTGTGCTTAGCTTTGAGTTAGAGATTTCATTTTCCTTTTGTTATTTGAATAAAAGGAGGAATGGACTCATGTTTCTTTTTAGTTTATTTCGTTATGAACTTGTAATTTGGAGTTTGAGACTTTTGTTATTATTTTTATGTTTCCTAGAGACATATGTATTTGTTGATCTATTTGAATAAGATTTTAAGGTATTTTTTGGAATTTATGAGTAAGGATTACGATTTTAAGTAACCTCCTTCTTCATGTGCCCGCACGTGTTAGTTTTGGGGTGTTACAATGTATGTTGGTTGATGGCTAACCTTTCTTTGCGAAGAGAAAATGTTACGATGATGCAAATGAAAAGTTACAAGAAGAATCATCAAAAGATAAACAAGAGAATATTCTGTTTGCTATTGGTTAACTATTAAAACAAAAACGGTCAATTGATATCAAGTTTTTAATATTGTTATGGATATTAACGGTACGCTGAAATTATAACGGCTTGCCGTTTTTGTAAGATAAGGGAACATTAAACCGTTTTCTTCCTCATTTTGCCTTGGCCTTGAACCGTTTTCTCCCCTCATCGCAACTGCAACTCCCTCTCTCTCTAAAATCAATTGGTCATCTTGCATTTTTCTTCGAAATTAACGCCATAGGATTGTTTTGCATCAAGTTTAGAACCTTCTACCCGATTAAAACACAAATTCAAGCCTAAAATTGAAAAATCCCTATTTTGAAACCCTAACCCAAACCGCGTCTTTTTCTCTAAATTTAAACAAATGAAGCCCATAATCACCTTTATCTACACCCAAAATTCACCTTGATCTATTCTTTTTATTCCAAACCAAAATTATTTGCAAATTTCTCCCCATGGCTGATGCAGGACCTTCCAGGCTTAAAAGACAGGTAAAACAAAGGGCAAGCAGGAGTCCTACTCATCCCCCTCAAGCTCTTGAGTTCTAGAGGATTCACTTCCCCCTCTATTTCTCTAGCTAGGAGGTTCCAGACTCGTTTTATGACAAGAAAAGTAACTGATTCCTTTTATGTTGATTTGGATGATTTTGAACTATAGTAGTAATGTCAAAGAGATGTTAAAACCATGGGAGAATGCCTTAAGTATAGAGGAGAAGTTGTATCTGAACTTAGTTAGAATTTTCTACTCTTAAATAGAGCTTTCAGCTACTAGGTTAGATTGATTAGTCACTAATATTGGGGGAGTGTCTATTGAGCTCAATATGGAGAATTTGAATTCTATTCTAGGAATTGAACATGCAAGACTAGAGTTGTATACATCTAGGAAAGAACTTTAGTTTAACCATTTTTCTCATGTAGATGCGATTAAGACCATTTATGGTATTGATTAATTGACTGGCCATATACTAAGGGGGAGCACATACTTAAGGGGAGTAAAATTGCATAATCTTCCTAATATCTTGTAACGTTTGTCATCATCAAAAAGGGGGAGAATGTTAATTTGTATGTTTCCTAAATAATGATTTTGATGATAACAAATACGTTTTAAATTGATAAGTCTGAAAAAGTTTTGTTAATCGGATCAAAATATTTAAGTCGTATAATATTCCAAGAATAGAATAACTTTCTGGAAATAAACGGATAACCGTTAATAACTAAACAACACACCGAATTTATAGGGATTAATGGATAACAGTAATCTGATTGTATTCCAGAGAGCAAGTCTTGTGCTAACAGAAAACCGATTGTTAATAACGAGAAACCGATTGCATTCTAGAGAGCAAGTTCTTTGTTGACAACGAACCGTTAATGGATAACAGTAAACCAATAACAAACCAGAGAGCAATCATCTTGTAAACGGTGAATTGTTTATGTCAAATGGATAATTGATAATTTTGGATAGGATTCTGGTTCAATAACGGTAATCCGACATCTTAAAAACGGTGATCTGATAGTAACTAACGGCAATCCGATTGGGTACAAAAAGTCAACAACAGCTAATTTTTAGCTCCAACTATAAAATGGCTCAATCAAATTCAAAAAAAGAGAGATCCAAGAGTTATCATTTAGCTTGCTACGGAGTATACAATTCTTACTGAGCTTTTAACTTGTTTTTGTTTCATTTATTCACACTTTGAGCTTTCATTTGTAATCAAACACATTGTGTAAAAACAATTTATTTGTAATTCCTTTGTAAAATCAAGTTGTGAGATTGTAAGTGTTGGGATATACTTGGGTTAAGAGATTAGGGATAATCTCTTATTGTAAAAGTCTATTGACACCTTCAAAGTCAATTGTAAGTGTTGTTGAAGTCTTGGAGGCTTACTTACTGAAATCCTCAAGTCTGGTGAGCTTGGACATGTGGACGTAGGCACGGTTGGCTGAGCAACGTTAAAATTGCATGTTTGCTCTCTATTACCCTATCTCTTTATTTTTCATTGCACATTAATTTGTTTATTTCGAATATTGGTTGCTTTGTTTAAATTGTTTTAAGTTTTAATTGCTTAAATTTTTAGAAACTCAATTCACCCCCCTCTTTGGTTGCCTAGTTAGTGTTTCAGAATTGACAAGGAAGAAAACATTAGAAAAAGTACTAATAAGAATTATTGTTGTTGTAAAGAATCTTGCTAAAAATAATTTAGCATTTTGTGGAAAAAAAAAGAGAAGATCTACGAAGAGAGAAATGGAAATTTCTTAAGTTTAATTGAGAGTTTGATCCAACAATGCAAGAACATACTCGACATATTAAAAGTGGTGATATTCATGATCATTATCTTAGACATAACCTACAAAATGAACTGATATTAATGTTAGCACTTGAAATAAATAAAATCAATCGTTAACAAAGTTAAAGAAGCAAAGTATTTTTCAGTTATACTTGATTGTGTTTATATAAATATTTCTTTAATATTGATTTTGATGATAATAAACTTGATTTAAACTAATTTAAAAGCTCAAATTATTGTTTCATATAGTTTTCATACTATAAAGGCTTTATATTCAATAAAAATTAATTTTATGATCTTCATGTTTATGATTTAAATTGAAAAAGATTTTGAGGACTTTGAAATTAGCAAATATTGCTTAAAATTCTGGAAATGGACTTATTTGACAAGTTTTATAAAGTTTTGGGTCATAATATAATTTTATAAAGTTTTAGGGTCAAACTATAATTTTGAAAAAGAATTCACTGTAGCAATCACTGTAGCAAACGGCTAACCGACATCATGATAACGGCTAGCCGACATCGACCAGAATTGAAGAGTATCCTCTGGACACTAACAACGATCTGACATCTTGAAAACGGCGATCCGACAATTTGAAAATTCAACCCAACGGTCATATTGACCAAAAACGATCCACAACGCGATCTGAGCAAAAATTTAATAACGGCTAGTTTTCAACTCCAACTATAAATAAGCTCAATCAAATTCAAACAATAACAATTCCAACGATTATCATTGAGCAAAATATTGAGTATACAACTTTCATTGAGCTTTAAATTCTTGTATTCATCTCACTTACTCACACTTTAGATTTTTATTTGTAATCAAACACATTGTGTGAGAGAAATTTATTTTTGTAATATTTTTGAAAAACAAATTGAGAGGTTGTAAGTGTTGGGATACACTTGGGATAAGAGATTGGGGATAATCTCTTTCAGTGGTAAAGGTTTATTGACACCTTGGAAGTCAATTGTAAGAGCGGTTGCTGGAGGCTTGCTTAGTGGAATCCTCAAGTCGACTTGGAGGCGTGGATGTAGACACTAAGGTTAATGTAATCCACGTAAAAATCACGGTTTGATTTCTCTTCCTACTATTTTATTATCTTGCTAGATTAAATTTATTGTTTTTATTTCATTAAAGTAATAGATTAAATTGTTGTGTTTTAGCTTAATTTTTAATAACCCCAATTCACCTCCCTCTTGGGTTGCTTAGATAATATTTCATTTGGTATCGTAGCCTTGTTCTCTTATTAGGACTTAACTCTAGAGTAAAGATCCATGGTAACAACTAGACCAGCGTTCTTTGCATATTGGAAAACTAGGATGAGAATCTATTTGCAAGCTTTAGATTATGAAATTTGGGAAGTTGTTTGTGATGGTCCATTCATGCCTATGAAGGCAACTTGTCAATGGGGATGATATTCCTAAACCATCAAGTCAATGGAGTGAGTTAGAAAAAAGAAAGATGTCCTTAAACTCCAAGGCAACTTGTTTTGTGATCTTGATAAGAAAGAATTCCATAGAGTATCTAGTTGTGAGAGTGCACAAGAAATATGGAATAAACTTGAGGTTGTCTATGAAGGAACAAATCAAGTTAAAGAGTCTAATTCTCCCATCCCTTGTAAGATAAGGAGTTTTCAAGAAATAAACTCGTGTGTTTTCATCACAACATGAATCCCTAAACCTCTCCTCTCTCTCTGCAAATGAAGCTCTAGAAAAGAAAAAGAAAAAGAATAAAGAATTAAATTTGTTCATTTTGAAACTAAAGGAGTATGCTCTGCACTTGCCTTTTGCAAGGATCATGCATCAAAACTTTGATCATTTCTTATCTGGTTTGGTACCCTGTTTTAGACTAAAGAAAAGTCTGTTTTGGGTTGTATAACCCGAGATGAAAATGTTTCAAAGTTTTTTATCTCAGAGGTATATCGGCTGGAAACCCTAACTTGCGGACTACTGGTCTTAACTGTTGTAGTTATGGTATAACAACGCCACATATTCTCATGGTATCAGAGCCATACCCGTCCTTGAAATTTTGTTTTCAAAACCTCCATATTCTTGTCCAAAATGGTATGACTTTATTCTTTGTTCTCCTTTGATTTCTAGACTTTCAGGCGCAGAGAGATTTTCCTATTCATGGCTTCCACTTCCCCTTCAACTTCCTCCAATCCTGTTACTCTTTCTTCTACTCTTTCTTTACCCAAATCTTGCACTTCTCATACCACCAATAAAATTGACAACCTTGTAGAATATTCCTACATCCCTGAATCCGCCCAAATTAGTGAGTCTTCCTACCCTCTTATCAGCCCTTATCAGTTGTACAAATGCCCCAGTTCCCTCACCCGTAGTATTCGCACCCCGATCTCTACCGACGCCACACCCTGAATATATCCATTTCTCGCCTGGATCAATGTGCTCTCCAAGCAACCTCTCACGAGCAATATGTGACTTTGGAAATACCCCTCCGACTTGCTTTCTAATTGGAAAGAGAAGGTTATACCCATCTCCATCTTGGAGGAATCAGATTAATCCTTACCCTTCGCCGGGAGAAAAGGGTTAATGGTCACCGCTCGCATTGCTATGCTTGATACCCGATTTAAACAATACCAAGATGCTGTTATAGGCACTGTCCTTACAACCCTCCATGCAGGAAGTGTTTTACTCACCTTTTATCCAAACTTCAACCTTTCTCTTCAAGATCCCAACTTGCCCACAACCTTGAAAGTACAAGTCCAAATTCAAGGCGCAGAACAAATTTCCTCTGCTAAAATTGCCACCCTCCATCACCAACTGGTCTATAGGCTTCAAAATCATGCCTTAGATCTGCCAACTCCAGAACACCACTTTGACACCCTCATGGTGTTAGCAGAATCTGACCAAATTCCCACCATCATCCAGATTCCAAGACAAATTCCCCGTCATGAGCTCATCAAACTGATGCCTCTTGAATGGATCTCCAATTATGAGCAGTTTCATAACAATACAGCTCAAATTCAGACATCTGAAAGTATGTTTGAAAGACGACAAGATGGCATAGTCCGAATGACATTTAAACCACCTCCAAGTGCTCCACAAGAGCATCCTCGGCTCTCCTTTACCTATTCTTCAATGATCACAACTGTTCAGACAACCCAAGAAGATCTGCCCATTATAGGGTTCAATTCTGAAGGCTACCCTGTTTATCCAGCAGAGCAAAATGGCCATTTCCTCTAGGATGCCCCTGGCTCCGGCATGTGTGACCCAAATTGTCCCCTGTTGGGATGATTGGGAAGAAGACGATGATTATGCCACCATTAGGAAAAAGAAACCCAAAAAGAAAAAATCCCCAGTCTCCTGTCACCACTGTAACCCTAAACCACCACAAGATCCTCCACCTCCACCAGCTCCATTACCTTTTTATAAAAAAGAGCTCAAATGGATTGCAAAGCATTGCAAATCTAAGACTCCATCACCAATCCCACTTCCAACACCACCACTGACTTGTATGATGTTTTCATCTACTTCTTCAGACTACTCTTCCTCTTTTCCTCCTTTAGAACCTCACACCGACTCCCAACGCAATGTTGTGTCCAAACCTTTTATTCCCTCAGCCATTACCTCTACCGGCCACCTAAAACCTCCTAAACCTTTTGAATCAGTCCTCAATTGGCAAACCCAAAATGCCAGGGCACAGAATGATACTTTGTTGAATATCAATTCCAAAGTTTTTAAAAAATCAGTTTGAGAACTGAACAACTTGAAACAAAAGTTGACTCCATCACTGCACAGATGCAGCAGATCCACCAAAATCTCCAGTCCAGAATTACTTAACTCGATTCTGAATTACAAACTACGCCTGCCCAGCGCTATTATGGCCCAGAATTTGACCAAAAGGAAAAGGAAATCATACGCTTAAAAGCTGAGCTTGATCGGATTGAATCTGAAAAACAAAGACCTACCCTTTTTACTACATCACCTCATATCCCTTTCATTGGTCCAACTTATCATCCTTTTGCATCTATGCTTTCCCCTATCAAGCAGTATCATCCTTCCAAATTATTTGGCATGACTCATACTCTTTTTCAGAATAATCCATTACCACCACCACCTAATCCCAAACCAAAGTCTAAACCACAACCTCGACCCGTCACAATTCATCATTCATCCATTTCCATCCCCGGCCAACAATCTCCTGGCTATACACCGGCATCACCGCCAGCCCCTCCATCAGCATCTCTATCCCAACCTCCTACCCAATCCAAGGATAAAGAACCCATGCACCAGTTCAGTGCCCACACAGTCGACCACTCATCTCCCATCGATGACCAAACTTCTGATTCAAATCTAGTTGTTTCTGATAGCCATACCGACAATCTTCAAGATCCACCGACTCAAAAGTCCTATCCTGATATCACCAGAATCTTGATGGCTCAACCTGATCAACCTGCCCAAGGCCAAACCTCTCATACAGAACCATATGTTGATATTCCCTCAGAAGTTGAAGAAGAAATGCCTGAATCTTCTGCTACAAACCAACCCCCTCCAGCCCAAGCCCAGCCCACTCCATCTAGTCAGAAATCATCAAATGGTCCATGGTTCACATTTGACGACCTTCCATCTCATAAATGGTGTGACCGACTTAATGAAATGTCTGCCTGGATCGACCTCCAAATTCTAAGACCAGGAGCCACAACTGAATCAGTGCTTAGAGAATTTGCTACTCGTTTTACGGGTGCTCTAAGAGATTGGTTTGATTCTTTAGGCCATTACCGACAATTACAGTTTGTTCAATTACTTGAAGTCTCAAGTGCCCTTGCGGTTATCCATGATCAATTCCTTGAGACCCTCTGCTTTTGAAGGTGCACGACTATCTCAATATGAAATGTTGTTCACTCAATGCTAAGGATCTTGACTTCCATTATAAAGGAATGTCCTCGTTCTATAAGCTTAATGGATTCAATGAGCCGACATTAAAACATGTCTTTCTCGCTTCTCTTCGTAAGAACTCCAACTGCATACAGAGACAACTCACTGCATCCAATCTTGCCCTTGACAACATCTCTCTTGGCAAAATCTTTCAGCTTGCCAAAACTTGTCTCGATAAACTTTGCGAGCAGAAACAGTTTTTCAAAGAACTGTTGAAAGACAAAGAGCCATTCCGGAGTGCTTGCAAAAAGCCTTATTTGCAAATCAAATGTCAGAAGAAAAAGGATTGTGATTGCAGTTCTAAGAAGAAAAGGCATTTCAGGAAATTCAAAAATCCAGAATTTTCTTCCAGACCTCGCAGATCCAAAAAGCCTTACAGATTCTTCCGAAAGAAGTCATCTTCTTCCAGAGACTTTAACCGGCAAAAATCAAGCAGATATTTCATCTGCAAAAGAAAAGGTCATTTTGCCAAAGATTGTCCCAACAAGCGAGAAAAATCTGTTCGTTTAGTTGAGCATCTTCAAGCAACTACAGATTACTCTCCCGAGAAGGATGAACTGAAATTCTATTTCTCTGAACAAGATGAACCCAATGATGAAACCGTGTTCGCACTGCAGAATTCCTCTGAGGACTCAGACAGTGATCAGTCCCAACTAATTTTTTACCAACAGTTACTTTCCCTCGACACTACTGTTCCTGTACCTTCCATCAAACTCCAGATCTTGCCCTCAAAATTCCAAAGGCCCGTCCCAGCCATTGGTCTCATCGACACTGGTGCCCAATGTAGCATGTTAAACCTACATATTCTTCCATCACAATACTGGACAAAATTTGAAGAACATTTCAAAGCTGTTAATGGCAAACTCTTCACCACTTCTTTGATTACCAAAAAACCTATTGGTATCCAAATTTTCCCCAATTTTGTCATTTGGACCAAAGTTATCAATTCAACTCTTCCTAATAAGGACATCTTGTTAGGTTTTGACATCCTTCACTAGATCAAACACTTTCAAATCATTCCCACCGGAATTCGAGTCAAGTCCATGTTCAAACCATTCACAGACATTCTGAAACTCTATAATCTGTCTGAAACCGCCCAGTCCTACCAGGATATTTCAACCAAACTTTTGAGTTTCTGTCCAGAGTCCCATTTTGAGTTCAGCCATCCAAACCCATTGTGGAAAAATAAGTCTTTCTTCATTAAGTTACCTTTCAAGCTCAATGAAGACATTAACCCAACCAAAGCTACTCATCCAGGAATGAGTCCTTCTGACTTACTCCTAGCCCAACAGGAATGTTCCCAATTGTTAGCCCAAGGTCTTATCGAGCCCACAATTTCTCAATGGGCTTGCCAAGCCTTTTATGTTGAAAAGTATTCTGAAATTGTCCGAGGAAAAAAACGCCTAATCATTGACTATCAGCCATTAAACATGTTTTTGCAAGATGACAAGTTTCCTTTGCCCCGTCGACAGAGCATGTTTACTTTTCTCAAAAATGCCCAGATCTTTTCAAAATTTGATTTAAAATCAGGTTTTGGCAATTAGGCATTGAACCCTCTGAACATTACAAAACCGCCTTTGTATCCCAAATGCCCACTTCAATGGACGATCCCTTTCGGCCTCAAATCGCCCATCCATTTTTTAAAATCCATGGTCAACATCTTTTAGCCAATCCTACACCATGCATTAATTTACATTGATGATATCTTGCTTTTTTCAGAATCACATGAGGAACATCACCAGCTGTTAACTTAATTCTATGATATTGTCCAAAGTCATGGAATCATGTTATCGCCTAAGAAAAGCACCATTCTATAGACAATATTGAATTCTAGGTGTGATAATAAAAGATGGTCATTATCAACCAGGAAAGCACATTGCCCAAGAGTTGCTTCACTTTCCAGATCAGCAACTTTCCAAAAAGCAAGTCCAACAGTTTCTCGGCATTATCAATTATATTCATGATTTCATCCCACATGTGGACCACTACACCTCTCGGCTTTATTGAAAAAAAAGCCCCCAGAGTGGAATGCTGACCACACAACTGCTGTCACTACTCTCAAGCAAATTGCGCAAAATCCGCCTCCATTAAAGCTTATTACTGATGGAAAGCGCATACTACAGACAGACACAAGTGATGAATCATGGGGTGCCATCCTCCTCGAAGAAATCAATGGAAAAGAACACTTTATCGCTTACGCTAGCGGACAATTTTCTGACACACAGAAGCATTACCATAGCGTGTTCAAAGAAATCTTAGTGGTAAAGAATGGCATCAAAAAGTTTGAGTATCATCTGATTGGACACCTGATGAGAACCATCAAGGGAATACCATTAAAACTTCAAGTGATCCTTTGCATATTCATGGAGGCCCAATTACAAGAGCAAAAGCCAAAAAGATGCAAGCTACTTTAAATAGTTAATTGAGAAAATATGGATTGAAAATGCAATTCAAGATGCAAGACATCATGAATTGGGCTTGAAGAGGAGACAAGGCATTGTGGGTATTATTCAAGTTATTGGGCAGCCAAATACACAATTTGTATCAAATGCAGAAAGGTCAAATTCGGAATAAAAACTGTATTGATTGAGCTAGAAGTAATGTGCAAACTATATACCATTGGAAAGCTAATTAAGTTAGCTTTCTAATAAATTTTACAGAGCTGGATTTGGAGTTCTCTAGAAGGAGTTATGACCAATTCATTATAGCTTGTTCAGACTTGGGATTTTCAACGACTCCTTTGTTTTTCAACTTCATTTGTTTGTTTTGTTTCAAGTTTGTCAATGTATAAGGTAAGTCTACCATCAATGATGGTGGGCTAACATTAAGTTTGTCAATGATAGCATTAATTATAGTGGGTTGGTGAAGACTTTTGAAGCATCCTTTGACAAACCTACTTGGAGGGTTGTTCCAATGTTTCCATTTGTATTTTTAGGATCTTAGGTTTCTTTTAGCCTATTTAAATTCAGCAACCTTGTATGTAAGATCATCAGAAATTAATGTTATTTGAATTTGAAAGATTATTCTTTCTTTGGTTCTTTTGAGAACAAGTGAACTTATCAAGAATTTGCATTCTTGTGGCGTTCTAAATTTAGACTTATCACTCACCTCCTCATCTATTTCTTGAGTGTGGCGTCAATATCATTCTCTATACCTTTGGTTCATGTTTTCTTAAGCATTGGGTCAAGGTTTTGTTTGTCATAAATCTGTTTAGAACTTTCTTGGGAAGTTGAAACTACAAATTAAGTGTGGGTTTCAAAGTTTCATTGTGGGATTCACATCAACACCATTTTCTCATCCGTATGGACAGTTCAGCCTTCCCCAATATTCTCAATTTCAAAGGTAAAACTGTTCCTGAAAAAAATGTTACTCAGATTAAAAGATTGGTTTTCCAAATATGATTTTTCAGTCAAGCATATAAAGGGGTCCCAGAACCTCATCCCTGATATGCTCTCCAGACTCTCAAAACCAGAAAACCCTCTCACTCTGTTTTCTACAACATACCACTTTCCGATCATCTCCATGGCTACATTACTACCTCCAGAAGCCCTCACCAAGAAAACTTTTCCCTTTAACAAAAACTTTTCTTCTGTCTTTGCCATCCAAGAGTTTGCAAGGAAAGCTGTTTTCCGCTTCTTCATGAAAGCCTACCTTGTAACAGACCTTTTTCCGTTTTCTACCTTCCACCCAGAAAATCTGTTCCTTACAGGTTTAACCCTTGATCCATCTAGAGAAACCACTGAAGATGTGTTATAGTACATCTGGTGCCTAACTGTCCTTTATGCAAACAAGTTAGTCCTACCAATTGCTCCCACTTTGGAACATCTTCTTAATCCTGACAAAGCCACCTCTCTTACCTGGACATTACTTGAATGGTTTTCCCCCATCTCATGGTGGAGAAAGAAGCTACAACACCTGTCAGAGATTTACAACCTTGAACGTATGCCTGCCTCTGAAGCACAAATGTTCACATCAGTATTTACCATTCACAGGCCATACTTCCAACATCCAGACACAAATCTCTTTTGGACTCAAGACCAAGTATATGAATGGTTTACTGCCCCTCACCCAGCTGTCATTGACAATGAAATCCAATCCACCATGCACAACTACCTTTGTCAATTAAATCACCAAACTCCGCCACACAAAGACATCTTCCACACCTCCTTAGGTCCTCAACATGACCTCATCATGATCCCCACTCCATCCGCCATAGCTAAACCTAAGTCCACAGGCATCATTATTAAAGAAGAACGACTCGACTACACTGACTTCCTATACCAAGACTCCCAAGACCCATGGGAAGAATTCCTTCCTCTAAGCCAACACCTCCAACAGTTTCCCCAACCAGCCATGAATGAACCAGGATCATCATCTCAACCAGGACCATCCGTTCAACCCTCCAAAGTTGACAAGGCCACTCAAATGCCAAGTCCCAAGTCCCAGCCATCACCCTCCAAACCAAGATACCGAAGAGAATGTCCTTATCCACCTTGTCGTGGTCCCCACTGTAAGCAGCCAAAGCTATCCAAAACCTTTTTCCCACCAACCTCTCGTGACACTAATCCCGATGAAACAGAGAGCTCCTCCGAAGACGACTACATGAATCTCTACTCTCCATAAAGTAGTTTGTCTTGTTGTAATAATTATGTTTCACTTTATGCTTTTGTCTTGTATAATTATTAAGGCTTGCTTTTACTTTAAGCTTTTGCTTTTGTCAAAGTCATGCTTTAATTATTAAAGCACACTTTGTTGCTTTGTAATAATTAAAGTTGTGTCATGATGTGTCTTTTTTTTCTTTTGCTTTTGTAAAAGATAAGGGTCCTGTCCTATCTTCCTGCGAATTCTCCTATATAAAGAATTCTCCCCTCCTTGTAAGATAAGGAGTTTTCAAGAAATAAACTCGTGTGTTTTCATCACAACATGAATCCCTAAACCTTTCCTCTCTCTCTGTAAATGAAGCTCTAGAAAAGAAAAAGAAAAGGAATAAAGAATTAAATTTGTTCATTTTGAAACTAAATGAAGTATGCTCTGCACTTGCCTTTTGCAAGGATCTTGTACATCAGAAAACTTTTGATCATTTCTTATCTGGTTTGGTACCCTGTTTTAGACTAAAGGAAAGTCTGTTTTGGGTTGTATAATCCGAGATGAAAATGTTTCAAAGTTTTTGATCTCAGAGGTATATCGGCTGGAAACTCGAACTTGTGGACTACTGGTCCAAAGAACAATCTTAACTGTTGTAGTTCTGGCTTTTTTCAGGATCACATGAGGAACATCGCCAGCTGTTAACTCAATTCTATGATATTGTCCAAAGTCATGGAATCATGTTATCGGCCAAGAAAAGCACCATTGCTACAGACAATATTGAATTCCTAGGTATGATAATAAAAGATGGTCATTATCAACCAGGAAAGCACATTGCCCAAGGGTTGCTTTACTTTCTAGATCAGTAACTTTCCAAAACCTCTCCTCTCTCTCGCCAATACAAATTATTCCAAATGGAACAAAATGAAAGTGTGTATTCTATGTATACACGATTTACGGACATAATGAACACCCTATGAGCCCTAGGAAAGAATTTTTTGAATAGCGAGAAAGTGAAGAAAATCATTAGGTCACTTCCAAAAGAATGGAGACCTAAGGGGACTGTCATTGAAGAAGCCAAAAACTTAAATACTTTACCTATTGATGATTTAATTGGCTCTCTCATTTCATATGAAGAAGATTTGGCAGCAGAAAAATGGCATGAGGAGAAGAAGAAAAGTATTGCTCTCAAAGCTTCAAAATATGAGAGTGATGAGGAAAACGAGCTGGATGATGAGGAGATGGCTATGTTAACTAGAAGATTCAGAAAATTCTACAAGAAAACTAGTGAGCGGAGAAAGTTCAGAAACTTCAAGAACCAAAAAGAGAAGAAGGAGCCAATCACTTGCTATGAATGCAAAAAACCTAGACACATCCGGTCTAAATGTCCTCTTCTCAACAAGCTCAAAAAGAAAGCAATGGTAGCCACATGGGATGATAGCGATGAGGAAACTAGTGATGATGATGAGCATCAAGAAATGACAAATCTTACTCTCAAGGCTATCAGGGAAGAATCATTGGATGAACTTGATGAGGTAAGTGCATGATGCGTGGATGAAAATTGGTAAAAACAATGCATGCCTTAAAAAGAAAATGCTAGAACTTACAAATGAAAAGGATGCCTTGGAAAAATGCAATAATGAGAAAATAAAAGAATTAGAATTAGAGAATAAAATGTTATAAGATAAGAATGCATTTTTTAAAGGTCAACAAAGTACTTCATATGAGCATGAAAAATCACATGTAGATGAATTGATGAAAGAGAATAAAGTGCTTAAGAAGAAGAATAATGAGCTAAATGAAATTGTACTAAAATTTACAAATGGGCAAAAGATGTTGGATAACATACTCAAAGGAAGTATTGGTTATAAACCAAATTTGAAACAAAAATATTATAAGAATTACTTTGTGAAAAGCACCTTATCAATAATCAAGTTGTGTGTCATTATTGTAATCAAGATGAGCACATGAAAAATAGATGCCTGAAAAGAAATGCATATTATAGTGTGAAATGTATTTGGGTTCCAAAAGGAACCATTGCTAACACTCAAGGACCCAAGTTTTGGGTATCTAAAACTTAAAAAAATTTCTGCAAGGATCAAAGAAAAAGAAAAATAAGTGGTGCTTAGACGGTGCTCAAGACACATGACAGGGAATTACTCTTGGTTTTCAAGTTTTACCAAGATTGAAAACGGTGGAAACGTATCCTTTGGAGATAACTCAAAAAGAAAAATCATTGGTATCGGAAATGTCAAATGTATCCTCTACTCTTATTGAAAATGTGTGTTTAGTTGAAAACTTGAAACACAATTTGCTTAGCATTAGTCAATTGTGTGATAAGGGATATAAAGTTGTTTTTATAAGAATAAATGTGTTATTAAGAATGCATGTGATGGCAAGATATTGTTTGTAGGAAATAGATGTGTTAATGTTTATACCATTGATATAGATTGTGCATCTACACATGATAAATGTTTTTCGCATTGCACGATTATGGTTGGTTATGACATAGAAGATTAGGACATGCAAGCATGGATTTAATTTCAAAGATTTCTAAAAATGATTTAGTTAACGGTCCTCCGAAAGTCCGAAAAGATAAAATTTGTGAAGCATGTCAATTTGGTAAACAAATCAAAACCTCTTTTAAAAAAATCATGTTTCTACTTCTAAACATTTTTAACTACTTCACATAGACTTATTTGGACCTTCAAGGTATGCTATTTTAGGTGGGAAGTATTATGCTTTTGTAATAGTTGATGATTTTTCTAGATATACATGGTATTGTTTTTAGCTAATAAAGATTATGCTTTTGATACTTTTAAAGTATTTTGTAAGAAAGTTCAAAGTGAAAAAGGATATGGTATTTCATGTTAGGAGTGATCATGGAGGAGAGTTTGAAAATCATACATTTGAAACCTTTTGCAATAATTTAGGTATTGTGCATCAATTTTCATCACCTAGAACTCCACAACAAAATGGAGTTGTTGAGAGAAAGAATAGGTCAATTCAAGAAATGGCTAGGACTATGTTGAATAAAAATTCCTTGCCTAAGTATTTTTAATAACACCGCTTGTTATGTCTTAAATCGTGTGTTGATTAGACCTAATCTTAATAAAACTCCATATGAGCTTTGGAAATATAGAAAACCCAACATTGGTTATTTCAAAGTTTTTTGGATGCAAATGTTTTATTTTGAACACAAAAGATAATCTTGGCAAATTTGATCCAAAATCCGATGTTGGCATTTTTCTTGGATATTCAAACTCAAGCAAAACTTATAGAGTTTATAACAAAAGAACTCTAGTTGTGGAAGAATCTATGCATGTTACATTTAATGAATTTAACCCCTCCTCTACGGAGAAAGTTGTTGTTGATAATGATGCAGATGAAGAATTACAAAAAGAGTCATCAAAGGATAACCAAAAGGATGAATCTCATGGGAATCAAAATGAGCAACATGAAGAAACAAATGTAAAGTAAAATGAAGGTACTTCTCAATCACTCCCCAAGGGATGGAGGTATGTTTCTTCTCACCCTAAGCACTTGATTTTAGGAGGATCCCTCAAGTAGCATAACAACTAGATCATCATTTAGAAATACTTGTGAGCATGCTGCATTGATATCTCAAATTGAACCAAAATCCTTTGCGGATGCGGAAAATGATGAACTTGGATTATGGCAATGAAAGAAGAGTTAAATCAATTTGAGATAAACAATGTGTGGGAATTAGTTCCTAAACCAGAACATCAATCCATTATAGGCACTAAATGGGTATTTAGAAATAAAATGGATGAATCCGGTGTGGTTGTAAGGAATAAAGCTAGACTAGTGGCTCAAGGTTACAACCAAGAAGAGGGAATTGATTTTGATGAAACATTTGCACTTGTAACTAGATTAGAATTCATTAGAATGTAATTAGTATTTGCATGTCACAAAGGGTTCGGATGGGTGAACTCAGAATGGGATTCAGGACAGAAGCTCAAAAGCTTGGTTGAAATATCCTGGTAGGACTAAGCATTTTAGGTGAAAACTTCGAAAACATTTTCTTTCTCGGGCTATATAACCCAAAACAGACTTTCCTTTAGTCTAAAACAGGGTACCAAACCAGATAAGAATTTGTTTCAAAAGTTTTCTGATGCACAGGATCCTTACTAGAAGGCAAGTGCAGAGCATACTTCCTTAGGTTTCAAAATGAACAAATTTAATCTTTTATTTCTTTTTCTTTCTTTAGAACTTCATTTGCAGAGAGAGAGAAGAGAGTTTAGAATTTCATGGTTGTTGGAAGCACACGAGTTTATTTCTTCAAACTTCTATCAAACTTTGAAACTTATTTTACAAGAGAGGAGAGAACTCCTTATATAGGAGAAATCTCAGGAAGATAGGACAGGACCCCTATCTTTTACAAAAGCAAAAGTAAAAGTTACATCATGACACACCTTTAATTATTACAAAGGGACAAAGGATGCTTTAATAATTAAAGCATGACTTTGACAAAAGCAAAAGCTTAAAGTAAAAGCAAACTGCAATATTTATACAAGACAAAAGCATAAAGGAAAAACACAATTATTACAAGAAGACAAACTACTTTATGGAGAGGAGAGATTCATGTAGTCATCTTCAGAGGAACTTTCCGTTGCGTCTGGGTCCGTGTCACCAGAGTGCTTTTGGAAAAAAGGTTTGGAGAGCTTTGGATGCTTGCAGGAGGGACCACGGCATGGTGGCCGAGGGCAATGATAATCCCTGGGAGTACACTTTGGAGTATACCTTGGGGAGGTTTGGGTGGCTTTGTCAACTTTGGAGGGTCGGACTGGGGTCTTGGAAGGTTGGGTTGATGGTCCTAGGTCAGAGGGTCCGGGTTCATTCATTGTTGGTTGGGGAAACTGTTGGCTTAGAGGAAGAAATGCATCCCATGGGTCTTGGGAATCCTGAAAGTCGGTGTAGTCTGGTTTTTCTTCCTTGATAATGATACAGACTTTGGTTTGGATATGGCGGATGGAGTAGGGATCATGAGGTCATGTTGTGGACTGGAGGTGTGAAAAATATCTCGGTGTGGAGGAGTTTGATGGTTTAATTGACAAAGGTAATTGTGCAGTGGATTTCATTGTCAATGATAATGGATGAGGGCAAGAACCATTCATATACCTGATCTTGGGTCCAAAAGAGGTTTGTATCTGGATGTTGGAAATATGGTCTGTGAATGATAAAGACTGATGTGAACATTTGGGCTTCAGAGGCTGGCATACGATCGAGATTATAAATCTAGTTGCTGTAACTTTTTTCTCCACCGTGGTATTGGAGAATACCATTCAAGCAATGTCCAGGTAAGAGAGGTGGCTTTTTCTGGATCAAGGAGATGGGTTAAGGTAGGAGCGATTGGTAAGATCAGCTTAGTAGCATAAAGAACGGTTAGGCACCAGAGGTACCATAATTCGTCTTCAGTGATTTCTCTGGATGGGTCAAACCTGTAAGGAACAGATTTTCTGGGTGGAAAGTGGAAAATGGAAATGAGTCGGCCATAAGGTAGGCTTTCATGAAAAAGCGAAAGAGAGCTTTTCTTGCAAACTCTTGGATGGCAAAGACAGAAGAAAATATTTTGTTAAGGGGAAAAGTCTTTTTGGTGGAAGGGAAGATGATGGGAAAATGATAGGTGGAGGAAATTAAGGCTGAGAGTGTTAGTTTTGAGAGTCTGGAGAGCATATCAGGGATGAGGTTCTGGGATCCTTTTATATGCTTGACAGAGAAGTCATATTTGGAAAACCAATCTTTTAATCAGAGTAACATCTTTTCTGGAACAGTTTTACCTTTGAAATTGAGGATATTGGGGAAGGCTGAACTGTCCATTCGGATAAGAAAATGGTGTCCAATCAGATGGTACTCAAATTTCTTGATGCCATTCTTTACCGCTAAGATTTCTTTGAATACGCTATGGTAGTGCTTCTGTGTGTCAGAAAAATGTCCACTAGCGTAAGCGATAAAGTGTTCTTTTCCATCGAGTTCTTCAAGGAGGATGGCACCCCACGATTCATCAGGCGTCTCATGCATGCGCTTTGCCATCTGCAATCAGCTTTAAAGGAGGCGGATTTTACGCGATCTGTTTGAGAGTAGTGACAGCACGTGTGTGGTCATCATTCCACTCTAGAGGCTTCTTTTTCAATAAAGCCGAGAGATGATGAGTGTAGTGGTCCACATGTGGGATAAAGTCTCGGATGTAATTGATGATGCCGAGAAACTGTTGAACTTGCTTTTTGGAAAGTTGCTGATCTGGAAAATGGAGCAATTCTTGAGCAATGTGCTTTCCTGGCTGGTAATGGCCATCTTTTATGATCATACCAAGAAATTCAATGTTGTCTGTGGCAATGGTGCTTTTCTTAGCAGATAGCATGATTCCATGACTTTGGACAATATCATAAAACTGGCTTAACAGCTGGCGATGTTCATCATGTGATCCTGAAAAAAGCAAAATATCATCAATGTAAATTAATGCATGATGCAGGATTGGCTGAAAGATTTTGATCATGGATTTTTGGAAAATGGAAGGTCAAGGAAGGATCCATTGGAAATGGGCATTGGGAATGCAAAAAGTAGTTCTGTATCGTTCCAAGGGTTCAATGCCTAATTGCCAAAAACCAGATTTTAAATCGAATTTTGAAAAGATCTGGGCATTTTTTAGAAAACTAAACATGCTTTGTCGGCGGGGTAAAGGAAATTTGTCGTCTTGCAAAAACATGTTTAGTGGCTGATAGTCTATGACTAGGCGTTTCTTTCCTCGAACAATTTCAGAATGCTTTTCAACATAAAAGGCTTGGCAAGCCCATTGAGAATTTGTGGGCTCGATGAGACCTTGGGCTAACAATTGCGAACATTCTTGTTGGGCTAGGAGTAAGTCAGATGGACTCATTCCTAGATGGGTAGCCTTGGTGGGATTAATGTCTTCATTGAGTTTGAAGGGTAACTTAATGAAGAAAGACTTGTTTTTCCACAAAGGGTTCAGATGGGTGAACTCAGAATGGGATTCGGATGCTCAAAAGCTTGGTTGAAATATCCTAGGACCGAGGAGTTTCGTTGTAAAGTTTTAGGATGTCTGTGAACGGTTTGAACATGGACTTGACTCGGATGCCATGGGGAATGATTTGGAGGTGTTTGATCTGGTGAAGAATGTCAAAACCTAACAAGAGATCCTTATTAGGAAGGGTTGAACCAATAACTTTGGTCCAAATGACACAATTTGGAAAGATTTGAATACCAATGGGTTTTTTGGTAATCAAAGAGGTAGTGAACAATTTTCCATTGGCAGCTTTGAAATGTTCTTCGATCGTATCCGTGAGTCCTGGAAGGATATGTGGGTTAAGCATACTGCGTTGGGCGCCAGTATCAATAAGACCAATTGCTGGAATGGGCCTTTGGAATTTGAAGGGTAAGATCTGGAGTTTGATGGAAGGTATAGGAACTGAAGTGTCAAGGGACAATAACTGTTGATGGAAAATTATTTGGCACTGATCACTGTCTGAGTCATCAGAGGATTGTTGGAGTGCGAACACTGTTTCATCATTGGGTTCATCTTGTTCGAGAGAAATAGAATTCCTCATCCTTGTCCTGAGAGTAATCTGTAGTAGCTTGAAGATGTTCAACAAGGCGAATGGACTTTTCTCTTTTGTTAGGACAGTCCTTGGCAAAATGACCTTTTTTCTTGCAGATAAAACATCTGCTGGACTTCCTTTGTTTTGAGTCTCTGGAAGAAGAAGACTTCTTTCTGAAGAATCTGTAAGGTTTTCTGGACCTGCGGGGTTTGGAGGAGAATTCTGGGGTTTTGAATCTCCGAAAATGCCTTTTCTTTTTGGAACTGCAATCACAATCCTTCTTTTGTTTGCATTTGATCTGCAGATAAGGTTTTTTGCAAGCACTTCTGAATGGTTCTTTGTCTTTCAACAGTTCTTTGAAAAAGCTTCGCTGATTTGTCAAGACATGTTTTGGCAAGCTGAAAGATTTTGCCAAGAGAGATGTTGTCAATAACAAGATTGGAGGCAGTGAGCTGCCGCTGTATGTCTGGTTGGAGTTCTTCTGGAAGAGAGGCTAAGAAAACATGCTTTAGTGTAGGCTCGTTGAATCCATTAAACTTATAGAAAAGCAGAGACATGCTCTTGTAATGGAAATCAAGATCCTTGGCATTGAGTGAGCAACATTTCATGCTGAGATAATCTCGTCGTGCAGCTTCAAAGACTGCAGCTGGGTCTCTGAGAAATTGATCATGAAGAATTGCAAGAGCATTGGAGATTTCTAGTAATTTGACAAATTACAATTGTCTGTATTGACCGAGAGAGTCAAACCAATCTCTTAGAGCTCCCGTAAAACGAGTAGCAAATTCTCTAAGGACTGATTCAGTGGTGGCTCCAGGTTTGAGCATTTGGAGGTCAATCCAGGCAGACATTTCATTAAGGCGATCACGCCATTTATAAGACGGGATATCATCAAAGGTGAACCATGGACCATTTGATGATTTTTGGCTAGATGAACTAGTCTAGGTTGGAAGAGGATGGTTTGTGGCAGAAGATTCAGGCATCTCTTCTTTGACATCGGAAGGAATGTCAACATATGGTTCAGTTCGGGATGTTTGGCCTTGGGTATGTTGATCAGGTTGAGCCATCAATCCGGTGATATCATAAGATTTTTCAGAGTCACTGGATGTCAAGATTCTCGTGTGTGACTATCTCAAACGGCTAGATTTGAATCAAGTTTGATCATCTCAGTAGAGGAATGGTCAATCGTGGCACCGAATGCATGGGTTCTTTATCTTTGGATTTAGTAGGAGGTTGGGATGAGGGTGGTTCTGGTGATCTTGGTGTATAACCCGTGATTCTTTAGTCGAGGTAGTAGTGGAGGATGGATGAACTGTAACGGGTCGTGGTTGAGGTTTAGGTTTTGGTTTTGGCTTTGGTGGTGGTGGCAATGGATTTTCTCTAAAGAGTGTATGAGTCATACCAAATAACTTGGAAGGCTCATATTGTTGAATAAGGGAAAGCATAGAGGCAAAGGGATGATAAGTGGGACCAATAGAAGGAATTGGAGGTGAAGAGGTAAAAAGAGAAGGGCGTTGTTTTTCAGCTTCAATTTGAGAAAGCTCAGCTTTTAAGCGTCTGATCTCCCTTTCTTTTTGATCAAATTTTGGGCCATAGTATCTTTGGGTAAGCATGGTCCGCAACTCAGAATCGAGTTGGGCAATTCTGGACTGCAGGTTTTGGTGGATCTGTTTCAGCTGTGTAGAGATGGAGTCAACTTTTGTCTCAAGTTTTTCAGTTCGTAAACTGATGTTCTCAACTTTGGAGTTGATATTTAACAAAGTATCATTTTGGGCTCTGGCATTTTGGGTTTGCCAGTTGAGGACTGATTCAAAAGGTTTAGGAGGTTCTAGGTGGCCAGATGAGGTAATGGGTGAAGGGATAAAAGGTTTGGACACAACATTACGTTGGGGATCTGTGTGAACCTCTAAAGGAGGGAAAGAGGAAGAATAATCTGAAGAAGTAGATGAAAACATCATACAACTCAGTGGAGGAATTGGATCTGGGACAAGTGAAGGAGTCTCAGATTTGCAATACTTTGCAATCCATTTGAGTTCCTTTTTGTAAATAGGTAAAGGAGCTGGTGGAGGTGGAGGGTCTTTTGGTGGTTTAGGGTGGTAACAAGAGACGGAGGTTTTTTTTTTGGTTTTCCTTTCCTTTTGGTAGCATAATCATCGTCCCTCTTCCCAATCATCCCAAGGGACAACTGGGTCACGCCCGATCCGGGACATCCCATAAGAAATGGCCATTTTGCTTTGGATAAACAGGTAACCTTCGAGTTGAACCCCGTAATAGGATCTTCTTGGCAATGGTGATCATGGAAGAATAGGTAAAAGAGAGCCGGGGGCTCTTGTGGAGCACTGAGGTGGTTTGAATGTCATTCGACTGCTCCATTCGGTCGTCTTTCAAACATGCTTTCGATGTCCGAACCTGTTATGGAATTGTGCATAGTTGGAGATCCATTCAAGAGGCATAAGCTTGATAAGCTCATGGCGAGGAATTTGTCTGGGATCTGGATGATGGTTGGGATTTGGTCGATTCGGCTAACACCATAAGAGGTGTCGAAGTGGGTAGATCTAAGGCATGGTTTTGAAGCCTATAGACCAGTTGATGGTGTAGGGTGGCAATTTTGGCAGAGGAAATTTGCTCAGCACCTTGGATTTGGACTTGAACTTTCAAGGTTGTGGGTAGATTGGTGTCTTGAAGTGAAAGGTTAAAATTTGGATAAAAGGTGAGTAAAACACTTCCAGCATGTATGGTTGTGAGGACAGTACCGATCACAACATCTTGGTATCAAGCAAGGCTATGCGAGCAGTAACTGGCAATCCTTTTCGCCCATGAAGGGTAAGGATAAGTCTGATGCCGCCAAGATGGAGGTGAGTGTATCCTTCACGCTTCCAATTTGAAATGAGCTCGGAAGGGATTTCTAGAGTAACATATTGCTCAGCAGAGGTGGCTTGAAGAGCACACTGATCCAGACGAGAAGACTGGATATATTCTTTAGGGTGAGGCCGTTTGGTAGAGATGAGAGTACGGATACTGCGGGTAAAGGAACCAGGGCGTTTGTACAACTGATAAGGGCTAATAAGGGGGTAGGTAGATTCACTGATTTGAGCTGATTCAGGGATGTAGGAATATTCAACAAGGTTTTCAATTTTATTGGTAGTATGAGAAGTGCAGGATTTAGGCAAAGAAAGAGTAGAAGAAAGAGTAACAGGGTTTGAAGAAGATGAAGTAGAAGCCATGAATGAGAAGTTCTCTCTGCGCCTGAAGTCTAAAGAGTAAAGCAGAAATAAAGATATAAATTATACCACTTTAGGAAAAATGAAAGGGTTAGGCTCTGATACCATTTTAGGTGAAAACTTCGAAACCATTTTCTTCAAACCCTGGTTTTAAATGGTTATATTATGGAGGAAGTTTATGTGAAATAATCCCCTGGTTTTAAAAATGAAAAATTTCCAAATCATGTTTATAAGTTGTCAAAAGCCTTGTATGGATTAAAGTAAGCACCTAGAGCATGGTATGATAGGCTTAAAAATTTCTTATTTGATAATGGCTTTTTGATGGGTAAAGCGGAACTACTCTCTTTGTTAAGCATAAGAACCTAGATATTCTTTTTGTTCAAATCTATGTTGATGATATTATTTTTGGTTCTACTAATGAATTGTTGTGTAAAAAATTTTCATCTTGTATGAGTAAAGAATTTGAAATGAGTATGATGGGAGAGTTAAAGTACTTTCTTGGGCTACAAATAACACAAAATAACGAAGGAATTTTCATAAATCAAGCCAAGTATGTGAAAGACCTACTCAACCGATTTGGCATTGATGATTCAAAGACCAAAAGCACTCCAATGAGCACAACAACTAAGCTTGACAAAGATGAAAAAAGGTAAAGAAGTGGATATCAAAACGTATCGAGGTATGATAAGATCTTTACTTTACTTAACCGCAAGTAGACCCGATATTATGTTTAGTGTATGTGTGCAAGATTTCAATCATGTCCCAAGGAATCTCATTTACTTGTGCTAAAAAGAATTTTTCATTATTTAAGTGGAGCCATAGATCTTGGCCTTTGGTATCCTAGAGGAATTCATATAGATTTAACATGTTATTCGGATTCGGATTTTGCTGGGTACAAAGTGGATAAGAAAAGCACTAGTGGAACTTGCCATTTACTAGGTCATTCACTTATTTCATAGTTTAGTAAGAAACAAAATTCTGTTGCACTCTCAACCACCGAGGCTGAATATATCGCCGCAGGGAGTTGTTGTGCACAAGCACTTTGGATGAAACAAACACTTAGACATTATGGCATTAATCTTGAACAAATTCCTATTAAGTGTGATAATACTAGTCCTATAAATCATTCAAAGAATGCCATTCAGCATTCTAGAACCAAGCATATAGAAATTAGACATCATTTCTTGAGAGATCATGTTCAAAAGGGAGATATTGCATTAGAGTTTATTTCCACTGAAAAACAACTTGCCGATATTTTTACAAAACCTCTTTGCGAAGATCAATTTTCAAAAATTCGGCATGAACTTGGGATGATGAAATTTTCACACTAACATTTCTACTCATGTTATTGAGTCTAATGAAATTGTTTGATTGATGATTTGATGATTTTTTTATGACTATGAAGTGTTTGATTGATGATTGGTATCAGCGCCACATCTGTTTTCCTACCAAAATGGTATGATATAAGTTTTGGTTCTCCTTCTTTTTCACATCGAGCCTTCAAAGACAGAGAGAATTTCCTACTCATGTTATCAACTTCCTCCAACACAGCTTCTACTTCTTCTATCATCACTCCTGTTTCCCTTTCTTCTACACTCTCCTTACCCAAATCTTGTTCCAAACACACTGCCCATAAAATCGAAAATTTAGTTGAATATTCCTATATCCCTGAATCTGCTCAGATCAATGAATCCTCTTTTCCACTTCTTAGCCCTTACCATCTTTACAAACGCCCACACTCCTTTACTCGCAGTATTCGCACTCTTATTTCCACCAAACGACCACATCCAAAAGAATACATCCAGTCCTCCAGATTGGATCAATGTTCCCTTCAGGCTACCACAGCTGAACAATATGTCACTCTGGAAATTCCCCCTGAGTTGATTTCTAATTGGCAAAGAGAAGGATATACTCATCTCCATATCAGAGAAGTCAGACTAATCCTCACCTTACATGGTCGGAAAGGATTACCAGTCACAACCAGAATTGCTATGCTAGACACTAGATTCACCCATTACCAAGATGTTGTTATTGGTACTATCTTAACCACTCTTCATGCTGGAAGTGTTTTACTCACTTTCTATCCCAATTTTAACCTTTCTCTTCAAGACCCTAATCTTTCCACCGCCTTGCAAGTCCAAGTGCAAATTCAAGGCGCAGAACAAATCTCCTCTGCCAAAATTGCAACTCTTCACCATCAATTGGTCTATAGGCTTCAGAACCATGCCTTAGATCTTCCTACACCTGAACACCACTCTGACGCCCTCATGGTGTTAGTCGAATCAGACCAGATCCCTACCATCATCCAAATTCCAAGATAGATCCCTCGACATGAACTCATAAAACTCATGCCTTTGGAATGGATTTCCAATTATGAAAAGTTCCACACTAATACTTCTCCCATCCAAACCACAGAGAGTATGTTTGAGAGAAGATCTGATGGAATTGTTTGCATGACATTTCGACCTCCTCCAACAGCACCAGAGGAGCCTCCACAACTCTCATTCACTTATTCTGCAATGGTTACTGCTGTTCAGACAGGTCAAGAAAAGCTGCCAATCACAAGATTCAATTCAGAAGGATATCTTATCTACCCTGCCAAACTTAATGGCCATTTTCTTTGGGATTCACCAGGATCAGGCAATTGTGACCCAGATTGTCCCTGTTGGGATGATTGGGAAGAAGATGATATTGACCAACAACGGAGAAGAAAACCAAAAAAGACAAAACCTAAAACTTCGTGTTCCCATCACCAACCTAAACCACCTCATAATCAACCACCACCACCATCTCCTTTACCCATATATCAAAACGAACTTAAATGGATTGCAAAAAATTACAAAACCGAAATCCTATCCACTATTCCACCATCCACACCATCCATATAGCCTATGGCTTATATGATGTTCTCATCCACCTCCCAAGATTATTCCTCCAATTTCCCTGCTCTCGAAACCCACACTGATCCACAATGAAAAGTCATAACCAAACCCTTTATTCCTTTAGCCATAACTGCCACAGGCCACCTAGAAGACCCCAAACCTTTTGAAGTTGTTCTCAACTGGCAAACCCAAAATGCCAGAGCTCAAAATGAAACCTTGGTTGATATCCATAAAAAGGTTAATCATATCAGTTTACGAACTGATCATATTGAGTCTAAAATGGATTCGATCACTTCCCAAATGCAACAAATTTACCAGAATCTTCAATCCAGGATCTCTCAACTAGATTCGGAACTAAGAGCCATGCTGAGTCATAGCTACTATAGCCCAGAATTTGATCAAAAAGAAAAGGAAATCTGAAAGCTGAAAACAGAACTCGAACAGATCGAGCTGGAAAGGCAAAGGCCAACCTTATTTACTACATCTCCACAATTACTTATTATCAGCCCGGCCTTCCATCCTTTTACACCTATGCTTTCTCCAATCAAGCCCCAAGACCCGTCCAAATTATTTGGTATGACCCATACTTTGTTTAGGAAGCATCCTCTGCCGAAAGCATCTAGATCCACATCTCATCCTCGTCCATGTCCTGATAAACAGCCTTTCCATCCACCTTTGTCTATCACAAAACCGCAACCACCCATATATACTCAACTTCCTCCTCAAGAAACACCCACTCAGGCTAAAGATAAATCACCAATGCAATAATATAGTGCATAGATAATCCCAGACCCATCTGATATAGACCAAACGTCTGATTCCAACCTAGCTGTTTCAGCTGATTCATCTGAATATGACACATAATCTTCCCCTGAATCTTCCATATCATCTAGTGATTCTGAAAAATCCTATGCTGACATCACTAGAATCTTTATGGCCCAACTTGAAGACACTGAGCCTGCTCAATCCTCAAGAACTGACCCCTTCTTTGAAGTACCCTCAGATATTGAGGAAGATCAACCCGAAGCATCCTCAGCTCCAACCCGGCCTGTTCTATCCCAAAATGACCATAAACCTTCTAATAGTCCATGGTTCACTTTTGATGATATCCCTGCAGCTAAATGGAGAGATCGATTATCCGAAATGGCTGCTTGGACAGATCTCCAAATGTTAAGAGCAAATGCTACTACAACATCAGTCCTTAGAGAACTTGCTACTTGTTTTACGGGATCTTTAAGAGATTGGTTTGATATTTTAGGAAAGTACAGACAATTACAATTTGTGCAGCTTCCTAATGTCTCAACTGCTCTTACTGTCATTCATGAACAATTCATCAGAGAATCCGCAGCAGTCTTTGAAGCTGCAAGAAGAGACTACCTCAATATGAAATGCTGCTCACTCAACTCTAAAGATCTTGATTTCCATTATAAACGGATGTCAATCCTGTTTTACAAGCTCAATGGGTTCAATGATCTGACTCTCAAACAGGTCTTTCTGGCATCTCTACTTGAAGAATTGCAACCAGATATACAGAGGCAGCTTACGAGTCTCAATCTCACCATTGACAACATTTCCTTGGGAAAGATCTTTCAGATCGCCAAAGGATGTTTGGAAAAATTATGTGAACAGAAACAGTTCTTCAAAGAATTGTTAAAAGACAAAGAGCCTTTCCGAAGTGCATGCAAAAAGCCTTACTTGCAGATCAAATGAAAAAAAAAGAAGGATTGTGATTGCAGCACCAAAAGAAAGAAGCATTTCCGCAAGTTCAAGAATCCAGACTTGTTTCCTAGATCAAAATCCAAGCAAAAATCATACAGGTTTTTTCCGACAAAGATCTAGCTCTTTCAAAGAACAAAAAAGGAAGAAGTCAAGCCGATGCTTCATTTGCAAGAAAAAAGGCCATTATGCTAAAGATTGCCCCAACAAAAAAGACAAAGCCATCAGACTTCTGGAGCATTTACAAGCCACCACTGATTATTCTCCTCACAAAGATGAAATTGAGTCATACTTCTCAGAACAAGAGGAGCCTACTGATGAAACAGTGGTTGCCCTGCAAAACTCATCCGATGATTAAAAAATGATGAGTTTCAGACTGTTTTCCACCAACAACTTTTGTCTCTCGACACTACCATCCCTATCCCTTCCATAAAACTCCACATCTTACCCTCTAAATTCCAAAGACCAATTCCTGCCATTGGACTTCTTGATACTGGAGCCCAAAGAAGTATGTTAAACCTAGACATTCTTCCATCTCAATATTGGCAACATTCTGAAGAAAATTTCAAAGCCGTCAGTGGAAAATTCTTCACCACCCAGTTGATTACCAAAAAACCCATTGGTATTCAAATCTTTCCAAATTATGTTATCTGGGCAAAAGTCATTGGTTCTCATCTGCCTAATAAGGATATCTTGTTAGGATTTGATATCATTCACCAGATAAAACACCTCCAAATAATTCCAACTGGAATCCGAGTCAAGTCCATGTTTAAACCATTCACCAATGTTTTAAAGCTTTATGGTTTATCTGAAACCTCCCAGCCTTTCCAAGACATTTCTACAAAGTTTTTTACGTTTTGTCCTGAGTCACATGCTGATTTTCACCATCCAAATCCTTTGTGGAAAAATCCACAATTCTTTGTTCAATTACCTTTCAAGTTGAATGAAGATGTCAATCCAACCAAAGCCACCCATCCAGGAATGAGTCCTTCTGACTTAGTCTTAGCCCAACAGGAATGTTCTCAGTTGCTAGCCCAAGGTCTTATTGAACCCACTAGTTCTCAATGGGCTTGTCAAGCTTTTTATGTTGAAAAGCATTCTAAGATTGTTAGAGGAAAAAAATGATTAGTCATAGACTATTAGCCTCTAAACATGTTTTTACAAGATGACAAATTCCCTTTGCCAAAATGACAGAGCATGTTCACTTATCTACAAAATGCTCAAATGTTTTCAAAATTTGATCTTAAATCTGGATTTTGGAAACTTGGAATTAAACCTTCCGAACATTACAAAACTGCTTTTTGCATTCCCAATGCTCATTACCAATGGACAATTTTACCCTTTGGTCTTAAAACTGCCCCCTCTATTTTCCAAAAATCCATGGTCCAAATCTTCCAACCCATCTTGCATAGTGTATTGATTTACATTGACGATATTTTGTTGTTTTTAGGTACACAGGATGCCCATCGCCATTTGTTAAATCAGTTCTTTAATATTATCCAATCTCATGGAATCACGTTATCAGCTAAGAAAAGCACTATTGCCACTCATAACATTGAATTCCTTGGAATGACTATCAAAGATGGCCACTATCAGCCAAGAAAACACATTGCCCAAGAACTCATCCACTTTCCCGACCAGAATCTTTCCAAAAGGCAAATCCAGCAGTTCCTTGGTATTATAAATTATATCAGGGACTTTATCCCTCATGTTGATTATCACACCCGCCAGCTGTCAACCTTGCTAAGGAAAAATCCACCTTCGTGGAATCACCACCACACATTTGCTATCACCACTTTAAAGGAAATTGCGCAAAATCCGCCACCATTAAAGCTCATCACTGATGGTAAGCGAATATTGCAGACAAAAGTTGTTGGTAGAAAACAATCTGAAACTCATCATTTTCAGAATCATCGGATGAGTTTTGTAGGGCAATCACAGTTTCATCAGTAGGCTCCTCTTGTTCTGAGAAGTATGACTCAATTTCATCTTTGTGAGGAGAATAATCAGTGGTGGCCTGTAAGTGCTCAAGAAGTCAGATTGCTTTGTCTTTTTTGTTGGGGCAATCTTTGGCATAATGGCCTTTTTTCTTGCTAATGAAGCATCGGCTTGACTTCTTCCTTTGTTGTTCTCTGAAAGAGCTAGATCTTTTCCTAAAAAACCTGTAGGATTTTTGCCGGGATTTTGATCTAGGAATCAAGTCTGGATTTTTGAATTTTCTGAAATGCTTCTTCTTTTTGGTGCTGCAATCACAATCTTTCTTGTTCTTGCATTTGATCTGCAAATAAGGCTTTTTGCATGCACTTTGGAAATGCTCTTTATCTTTTAACAATTCTTTGAAGAACTGTTTCTGTTCACATAATTTTTCCAAACATCCTTTGGTAATCTGAAAGATATTTCCCAAGGAAATGTTGTCAATGGTGAGATTGAGACTCGTGAGCTGCCTCTGTATGTCTGGTTATAATTCTTCAGGTAGAGATGCCAGAAATACGTGTTTGAGAGTCGGATCATTGAACCCATTGAGCTTATAAAACAGAATTGACATCCGTTTATAATGGAAATCAAGATCTTTAGAGTTGAGGGAGCAACACTTCATGTTGAGGAAGTCTCTTCTTGCAGCTTCAAAGACTACTGCTGATTCTCTGATGAATTGCTCGTGAATAACAGAAAGAGCAGTTGAGACATTAGGTAGTTGCACAAACTGTAATTGTCTGTACTCTCCTAAAGTATCAAACCAATCTCTTAAAGATCCCGTAAAACGGGTAGCAAGTTCTCTAAGGACTGATGCTGTAGTAGCATTGGCTCTTAACATTTGGAGATCGGTCCAAGCAGCCATTTCGGATAATCTGTCTCTCCATTTACTTGCAGGGATATCATCAAAAGTGAACCATGGACCATTTGAAGGTTTATGATCATTTGGGGGTTGAGCAGGCCGGTTTGGAGCTGAGGATGCTTCTGGTGCATCTTCCTCAATATCTGAGGGTATTTCAAAGAATGGGTCAATTCCTGAGGATTAAGCAAGCTTAGTCTCTTCAAACTGAGCCATAAGGATTCTAGTGATATCAGCATAAGATTTTTCAGAATCACTAGATGAAAGGGAAGTTTCGATAGAAGATTCTGATTCAAGTTCGAGAGGATCTTCAAACAACTAGATTTGAATCGGAAGTTTGGTGTCGGATGGATTTAGGATTAGTTGTGCACTGTATTGTTGCATTAGGGATTTATCTTTGGCCTGGGTTGGTGTTGGTTGGGGAGGAAGTGGAGTATAGAGAGGCTGTTGGTGGTCCGAGATGGACAAAGGTGGTTGAAAAGGTTTTTTTTTCTGGTCTTGATCGAGGATGAGGTTTAGATCTAGATGGTTTTGGTAGAGGATTATTTCTAAATAAAGTATGTGTCATGCCAAATAATTTGGATGGGTCTTGTGGTTTTATGGGAGAAAGCATAAGTGCAAAGGGATGGAATGCTGGACTGAGGGGAGGTAATGGTGGAGAGGTGGTAAATAATGTTGGCCTTTGCCTTTCTGACTCAATCTGTTCAAGCTCTACTTTCAATTTTTTGATCTCCTTTTCTTTCTGATCAAATTCTGGGCCATTGTATCTATGACTCAGCATGGTTCGTAATTCTGAATCCAGGTGAGAGATTCTAGATTGGAGATTTTGGTAAATTTATTGCATCTGGGAAGTGATCGAGTCCATTTTAGACTCAATATGATCAATTCGTAAACTGATATGATTAACCTTCTTATGGATATCAACTAAGGTCTCATTTTGAGCTCTGGCATTTTGGGTTTGCCAGTTGAGAATAGCTTCAAAGGGTTTGGGGTCTTCTAAGTGACCTGTGGGAGTTATGGCTGAAGGAATAAAAGGTTTAGTTATGACCTTTCGTTGTGGATCTGTCTGGGTTTCTAGAGCAGGGAAATTGGAAGAATAATCTTGAGAGGTGGATGAAAACATCATACAAGCCATAGGTTGTATGGGTGGATGGGAATTCTGAATATGTGGAAGAACGTCAGTTTTGCAGTGCTTTGCAATCCATCTAAGTTCTTTTTGGTAGATGGGTAATGGAGCTAGTGGTGGTGGAGGATCATGAGGTGGTTTAGGCTGGTTGTGTGAGCACGGAGTTTTAGGTGTGTTCGTTTTTTATTTTCTTCTCCGCCTATATTCACCCTTATCTTCATCCCAATCATCCCAACAGGGACAATCTGGGTCACAATTTCTTAATCCTGGGGCATCCCAAAGAAAGTGGCCAATAAGTTTGGCAGGGTAGACAAGATATCCTTCTTGAGTGAAGCCTGTGATTGGCAGCTGCTTTTCTTGAGTCAACAAAGCCATGGTGAATAAGTGAATGAGCGAGAGGCTCCTCTGCCGTTGTGGAGGTCAAAATGTCATGCGGACAGTTCCATCAGGTCTTTTTTCAAACATACTTTCGGTGGTCTGGATAGGAGAAGTATTGGTGTGGAACTTCTCATAATTAGAAATTCATTCCAAGGGCATGAGTTTTATGAGTTCATGTCGAGGGATCTGCCTGGGAATATGGATGATGGTAGGGATCTGATCTGATTATGCTAACACCATGAGGGCGTCAGAGTGGTGCTCAGGGGTAGAAAGATCTAAGGCATGGTTCTGAAGCCTATAGACCAATTGATGGTGAAGGGTTGCAATTTTGGCAGAGGAAATTTATTCTGCGCCTTGAATTTGCACTTGGACTTGCAAGGTGGTGGAAAGATTAGGGTCTTGAAGAGAAAGGTTGAAATTTGGATAGAAAGTGAGCAAAACACTTCCAGCATGAAGAGTGGTCAAGACAGTACCAATAACAGCATTCTGGTAATGTGTGAACCTAGTATCCAGCATAGCAATTCTGGCAGTGACTGGTAATCCTTTTCTTCCATGTAAGGTTAGGATTAGTCTGACTCCACCGATATAGAGATGAGTATAACCTTCTCGTTGCCAATTGAAAATCAATTCTGGGGAAATTTCCAAAGTGAAATATTGTTCAACTGTGGTAGCCTGAAGGGAACACTGATCCAATCTAGATGACTGGATATATTCTTTTGGATGTGGTCTTCTGGTGGAAACAAGAGTTCGGAGCCTGCAAGTAAAGGAATGGGGACGTTTATAGAGGTGATAAAGACTCGCAGTATCCGAACTCTTGTTTCCACTAGACGACCACATCCAAAAGAATATATCCAGTCATCTAGATTGGATCAGTGTTCCCTCCAGGCTACCACAACTGAACAATATGTCACTTTGGAAATTCCCCCAAAATTGATTTCCAATTGGCAACGAGAAGGTTATACTCATCTCCATATCGGCGGAGTCAGACTAATCCTAACCTTACATGGAAGGAAAGGATTACCAGCTATTCACACATTACCAAAATGTTGTTATTGGTACTGTCTTGACCACTCTTCATGCTGGAAGTGTTTTGCTCACTTTCTATCCAAATTTCAACCTTTCTCTTCAAGACCCTAATCTTTCCACCACCTTGCAAGTCCAAGTGCAAATTCAAGGCGCAGAATAAATTTCCTCTGCCAAAATTGCAACCCTTCACCATCAATTGGTCTATAGGCTTCAGAACCATGCCTTAGATCTTTCTACCCCTGAGCACCACTCTGACGCCCTCATGGTGTTAGCAGAATCAGATCAGATCCCTACCATCATCCAAATTCCCAGGCAGATCCCTCGACATGAACTCATAAAACTCATGCCCTTGGAATGAATTTCTAATTATGAGAAGTTCCACACCAATACTTCTCCTATCCAGACCACCGAAAGTATGTTTGAAAAAAGACCTGATGGAACTGTCCGCATGACATTTTGACCTCCACCAACAGCACCAGAGGAGCCTCCTCTGCTCTCATTCACTTATTCAGCCATGGTTACTGCTATTCACGAAGGATATCCTGTCTATCCTGCCAAACTTAATGGCCACTTTCTTTGGGATGCCCCAAGATCCAGAAATTGTGACCCAAATTGTCCCTGTTGGGATGATTGGGATGAAGATAAGGGTGAATCTAGGCAGAGAAGAAAATAAAAAACGAACACACCTAAAACTCCGTGCTCACACCACCAGCCTAAACCACCTCATGATCCTCCACCACCACCAGCTCCATTACCCATCTACCAAAAAGAACTTAGATGGATTGCAAAGCACTGCAAAACTGACCTTCTTCCACATATTCAGAATTCCCATCCACCCATACAACCTATGGCTTGTATGATGTTTTCATCCACCTCTCAAGATTATTCTTCCAATTTCCTTGCTCTAGAAACCTAGACAGATCCACAACGAAAGGTCATAACCAAACCTTTTATTCCTTCAACCATAACTCCCACAGGTCACTTAGAAGACCCCAAACCCTTTGAAGCTATTCTCAATTGGCAAACCCAAAATGCCAAAGCTCAAAATGAGACCTTGGTTGATATCCATAAGAAGGTTAATCATATCAGTTTACAAACTGATCATATTGAGTCTAAAATGGACTTGATCACTTCCCAGATGCAGCAAATTTACCAAAATCTCTTATCCAGAATCTCTCACCTAGATTCAGAATTATGAACCATGCTGAGTCATAGATACTATGGCCTAGAATTTGATCAGAATGAAAAGGAGATCAGAAAATTGAAAGCATAGCTTGAACAGATTGAGTCAGAAAGGCAAAGGCCAACATTATTTACCACCTCTCCACCATTACCTCCCCTCAGTCCAGCATTCCATCCCTTTTCACCTATACTTTCTCCCATAAAACCACAAGACCCATCCAAATTATTTGGCATGACACATACTTTATTTAGAAATAATCCTCTGCCAAAACCATCTAGATCTAAACCTCATCCTCGACCAAGACTAGAAAAACAACCTTTTCAACCACCTTTGTCCATCTCGGACCACCAACAACCTCTCTATACTCCACTTCCTCCCCAACCAACACCAACCCAGGCCAAAGATAAATCCCCCAATGCAACAATACAGTGCACAACTAATCCCAGATCCATCTAATACAGACCACCAAACTTCTGATTCAAATCTAGTTGTTTCAGAAGATCCCTCGAACCTGAATTAGAATCTTCTGTCGAAACTTCCCTTTCATCTAGTGATTCTGAAAAATCTTATGCTGATATCACTAGAATCCTTATGGCTCAGCCTGAAGAGACTGAGCCTGCTCAACCCCCAAATGACCATAAACCTTCAAATGGTCAATGGTTCACTTTTGATGATATCCCTACAAGTAAATAGAGAGACAGATTATCCAAAATGGCTGCTTGGACAGATCTCCAAATGTTAAGAGCCAATGCTACTACAACATCAGTCCTTAGAGAACTTGCTACCCGTTTTACAGGATCTTTAAGAGATTGGTTTGATACTTTAGGAGAGTACAGACAATTACAGTTTGTCCAACTACCTAATGTCTCAACTGCTCTTTCTGTTATTCATGAGCAATTCATCGGAGAATCAGCAACAGTCTTTGAAGCTGCAAGAAGAGACTTCCTCAACATGAAGTGTTGCTCCCTCAACTCTAAAGATCTTGATTTCCATTATAAACGGATGTCAATTCTGTTTATAAGCTCAATGGGTTCAATGATCCGACTCTCAAACACGTATTTCTGGCATCTCTACCTGAAGAATTACAACCAGACATACAGAGGCAGCTCACGAGTCTCAATCTCACCATTGACAACATTTCCTTGGGAAATATCTTTCAGATCGCCAAAGGATGTTTGGAAAAGTTATGTGAACAGAAACAGTTCTTCAAAGAATTGTTAAAAGACAAAGAGCCTTTCCAAAGTGCATGCAAAAAGCCTTATTTGTAGATCAAATGCAAGAACAAGAAAGATTGTGATTGCAGCACCAAAAGCAAGCAGCATTTCAGAAAATTCAAAAATCCAGACTTGATTCCTAGATCAAAATCCCAGCGAAAATCCTACAGGTTTTTAGGAAAAGATCTAGCTCTTTTAGAGAACAACAAAGGAAGAAGTCAAGCTGATGCTTCATTTGCAAGAAAAAATGCCATTATGCCAAAGATTGCCCCAACAAAAAAGACAAAGCAATCCGACTTCTTGAGCACTTACAGGCCACCACTGATTATTCTCCTCACAAAGATGAAATTGAGTCATACTTCTCAGAACAAGAGGAGCCTACTGATGAAACAGTGGTTGCCCTGCAAAACTCATCCGATGATTAAAAAATGATGAGTTTCAGACTGTTTTCCACCAACAACTTTTGTCTCTCGACACTACCATCCCTATCCCTTCCATAAAACTCCACATCTTACCCTCTAAATTCCAAAGACCAATTCCTGCCATTGGACTTCTTGATACTGGAGCCCAAAGAAGTATGTTAAACCTAGACATTCCTCCATCTCAATATTGGCAACATTCTGAAGAAAATTTCAAAGCCAAAAATTCTTCACCACCCAGTTGATTACCAAAAAACCCATTGGTATTCAAATCTTTCCAAATTATGTTATCTGGGCAAAAGTCATTGGTTCTCATCTGCCTAATAAGGATATCTTGTTAGGATTTGATATCATTCACCAGATAAAACACCTCCAAATCATTCCTACTGGAATCCAAGTCAAGTCCATGTTTAAACCATTCACCAACGTTTTAAAGCTTTACGGTTTGTCTGAAACCTCCCAACCTTTCCAAGACATTTCCACAAAGTTTTTAAAGCTTTGTCCCGAGTCTCATGATGACTTTCATCATCCAAATCCTCTGTGGAAAAATCCACTATTCTTTGTTCAATTACCTTTCAAGTTGAATGAAGATGTCAATCCAACCAAAGCCACCCATCTAGGAATTAGTCCTTCTGACTTAGTCCTAGCCCAAAAGGAATGTTCTCAGTTGCTAGCGCAAGGTCGTATAGAACCCACTAGTTCTCAATGGGCTTGTCAAGCTTTTTATGTTGAAAAACATTCTGAGATTGTTAGAGAAAAAAAAACGACTAGTTATTGACTATCAACCTCTAAACATGTTTTTACAAGATGACAAGTTCCCTTTGCCAAAAAGACAGAGCATGTTCACTTATCTCAAAAATGCTAAATTTTTTTCAAAATTTGATCTTAAATATGGATTTTGGCAACTTGGAATTAAACCTTCCGAACATTACAAAACTGCCTTTTGCATTCCCAATGCCCATTATCAATGGACAGTTTTACCCTTTGGTCTTAAAACAGCCCCATCCATTTTCCAAAAAACCATGGTCCAAATCTTCCAACCCATTCTGCATAGTGCATTGATTTACATTGACGATATTTTGTAGATGACCATCGCCATTTGTTAAATCAATTCTTTGATATTATCCAATCTCATGGAATCATGTTATCAGCTAAGAAAAGCACCATTGCCACCTATAACATTGAATTCCTTGGAATGACTATTAAAGATGGCCACTACCAGCCAGGAAAGCACATTGCTCAAGAGCTCATCCACTTTCCAGATCAGAATCTTTCCAAAAGGCAAATCCAGCAGTTCCTTGGTATTATTAATTATATCAGGGACTTTATCCCTAATGTTGATTATCACACCCGCCAGCTGTCAGCCTTATTGAAAAAGAATCCTCCTTCATGGAACAACAACCACAGACTTGCTGTCACAACTTTAAAGCAAATTGTGCAAAATTTGCCACCATTAAAGCTCATCACCGATGGTAAGCGAATATTGCAGACTGATGCAAGTGACGAATCATGGGGGGCCATCCTCCTTGAAGAAACAGATGGCAAGGAACACTTTATCGCCTATGCCAGTGGACACTTCTCTGACACACAAATCCATTACCATAGTGTGTTTAAAGAAATTTTAGCTGTCAAGCATGGTATCCAAAAGTTCGAGTATCATCTTATCGGCTATCACTTTCTTGTCAGAATGGACAACTCAGCCTTTCCCAGCATCATGAATTTCAAAGGGAAAAATGTTCCAGAAAAGATGTTGCTCCGATTAAAAGATTGGTTTTCCAAATATGACTTCTCTGTGAAACATATAAAAGGAGACCACAACCTTATTCCTGATATGCTCTCACGACTTGCTAAACCAGAAAAATCCTTGTTCTTCATATCCTCAAATTATCATTTTCCTATCATTCTCATGGCCACTTCACTCCCCTCACAAGCTCTTACTCAAAAAACCTTTCCCCTTGGAAAAACTTTCACCACGGTATTCGCCATACAGGAGTTTGCCAAGAAAGCTGTATTTAGGTTTTTTATGAAAGCCTGTCTCTTATCAGACTCATTTCCATTTTCCACTTTCCATCCTGAAAACGAATTATGGTACGTTTAACCCTGGATCCTTCCAGAGACATTTCAGAAGACGAATTATGGTACGTCTGGTGCCTGACTGTCCTCTATGCCACCAAATTGATTGTTTCCATAGCAAACACCTTAGACCATTTGCTCAATCCTGAAAAATCTACCTCCCTCCTCTGGACGCTCCTTGAATGGTTTTCTCCAATTCCATGGTGGAGAATGAAACTTCAACAATTGTCCCAATTTCATAATTTGGAACGTATGCCAGCATCAGAAGCAAAAATGTTCACATTTGTGTTCATTAGTCATAGGCCATACTTCCAACATCCAGACACCCACTTCTTTTGGACTCAAAACCAAGTTTTTGAATGGTTTACCACACCTCATCCATCCATCCTTGACCAAGATGATAAAGTTCAAAAGGAACTCTATAATTTCCTTTGTGAATTGAACAACCTACCTCCACACAAAGACATTTCTCACACCTCCCTTGGCCCACGACATGATATCATCATCCTCACTCTTTCAAAGAATTTCAAAATCGAAATCCACGGTATTATCATCAAGGAAGAAAAACCAGATTTCACTAATTTTCTGCACCAAGATGCCCAAGACCCATGGGAAGCATTCTTGCCATTAAGCCAACATCTCCAAAACCTCCAACCAACTCCACCATCACATGCCTCAGACGATCCAACGAATAAACCCAGTTCTAGTAAACCACCCGAATCTAATGACCACCCATCTTCTGATTGGCACAAGATATTTTGCCCTTATCCACCCTGTCGCCCAGATCATCAGCACCCACCAGAAACTCCATGTCCATCACTCAAAGTCCTCTTTTCAAAAGATAAAGACGAGACCGACAGCTCATCTAATGAAGACTACATGAATCTCTCATCTCCGTGATTCATGCAAAATGGCATCTTTTACTTTTTAAGTTTGTAATAATTAAAGCATGAGTCATGCTTTAATTTGTCTTTTTCCTTTAGCTTTTGCTTTTGCTTTTGCTTTTCAAGTTTGTAATAATTAAAGCATGAGTCATGCTTTAATTTGTCTTTATCGCTTTTCCTTTTTCAAAAAGCTTGTCGCTTGTAATTATGTTTTTCCTTTTCAAAAAGTGATAGGGGTCCTATCCTTTTTCTTGGTTTGCTTCCTATATAAGCTCGGCTTCTCTTTATTAGAAGCAGAGATCGAAAAGAATAAAAAATGGATCCCTAGCTTTCACCAAAAACATGAGTTTCTAATTTCTCTTTTCTCTCTGTTAATGAAGCTCTAAACGTTTTTAAACACAAAACAAAAACTTAAATCTGTTTATTTTGAAACTAAAGGAAGTATGCTCTGCACTTGCCTTTTGCAAGGATCCTGTGCATTAGAAAACTTTTGAGCATTTCTTATCTGGTTTGGTACCCTGTTTTAGACTAAAGGAAAGTCTGTTTTGGGTTATATAACTCGAAATGAAAATGTTTCAAAGTTTTTGATCTCAGAGGTATATCGGTTGGAAACCCGAACTTGCGGACTACTGGTCCAAAGTACGCTTTTAATCAGTTCGTATAACAATGCCACGTATTCTCGTATCGCACCCCTTATGGTATCAGAGCAACCATTGCCCTTTTATTTTCTCAAAATGGGATACTAATGAGCTTAACTTTTCTTTGCCTAGTGCTATTGTGACTATTTTGCAGGACTTTGATGGTGTTTCCAAATGAAGTCCCTTATCAAATAGACTTAGTCCTTGGCGCTTGTTGAGTGTTAGAAAATGCATATTTATAAAGGAGAAAACTATCATTTTACATTTCAAGTCTTACTAACAACCCTTACTTTTATGTATTTAACCTTCTTGTGATTTAATTACATGTGTTTTATTTTAATTACGTATTTTATGTATTTTAGGGGTATTATAGTCATTTCACAATAAAGGAGAGATCACAAAAACGGACATCACTTTTGAACTCAAGACGGTGAAAACCTTAGGAGGAGTATAAAAGGAAAAATGGCACTATTCACATGTACTATTCACGTGTATGCAGATCGTTGATGGTGATATTAGTGGACTAAAAATCTAGCGTACGGTACATGCATCACACAGGATTATTTTCAACCAAACCGCGTCACTGCTCACCCAGGTCAAACCGTGTTACTGTTCATCCGCGTGGTCAAACCGCTGTGATCGATGACGTCAAAGCTTTTTAATCCGATGGCCATGATTTATTCCATGTATGTATAAAAAGGGGGCCTCTCCCCCCTAATTGGATAGCTCTGAATCTATTTTTGGGATTCATTTTCTGTAATTCCTTCTCCATCTTGTATTTTCTTCGTATTTTAATAAATTCCCATTTTGCCCCTAGTTCAATTATGAGTAGCTAATTTCCTTTCAAGCTTGGGTTGAAGGTGAAGTCTCAACATGTGTCATGGGCTTTATTTGGTAAATTTATTTTCTCTTCCCCTCTAGTTTTTGTGGATGTTTTGACTTCTCGTCGACAAATAATACTAATCTTGTCTAGTACCGCCTTGGTTTCACCGGCCCTCTAGTACAAGGTTATTATTATTTGGCACGATAAGCCCTTAGTACCATATTGATTAGAGCGTGGTTCATGAGGTGTGGATTCCCCCCTCATGATTTAATTGGCATTAATACGGATTATTTAGCCCATGATGCATGTTGATACGGATCCAGATACCCAAGTACGTCATTTTAATAGATTTCTCTTCAATTTATTCTCGCCATTGCAATTCCAATTTTAGAATTTATTATCGCCATTTCAATTTAAGTTTTAGCATATTCCAAATCACTTCCACCACAATTCCAACCACCCATTTACAAAATTAATTCTACATATAATTAAAATCCACCTCCTCGTGGGATCGACACTCGTCACCATTAGTCTATACTACAATAGATTCGTGCGCTTGCGAGTACATTAAAATTTGCACAACAAGTTTTTGGCGCCGGGGAGGTAAGTCATTTTAACTCATAGAATTAATTTTTGTGAATAATTTCTTTTATTTGTTGTCTTGTATTTTTTTAATTATTTAAAAAAAAGAAAAAAAGTGAATCTACATTTAAAGGTTAGTATTTCTTTTCTTTTTCTCTTCTTTAAAATTCTGTAATTTAATTTTGAATTTATTTTTTCTTTGTAATTTTTGTTTATTAATTTAATTTTTAGTTAATTTATTTCACGTATTTGTTTTTATGTATTTTTATAGAAAGGTTGTAATAAGGTTAGTATCGTAATTTCTCCCTCTTCTTTATTTTTATTTGTTTTGTTCCCATCTTTATTTTTATTTTATTTGTTTTACATGCATGGTCGTAGGTCATTATTTCCTAATCTTGAACCTATAGACCTTGAATTAGAAAAAACACTTCGCACACAAAAGCACATTAAAAATAAATTTGGAATGGATTTACAAGCACCACAGGAGAGGCCATTTAAGGATTATTTCAGTCCTTTAGCAAATTTGAGCACATCATGTATAAGATACCCAAATGTAGCTGCTAGGAGCTTTGAATTAAAACCTAGTGTGCTAAATTGTCTCCCCACATTTTATGGCCTAGAAAATGAGGATCCATATAATCATTTGAATGATTTTCATGCCATTTGTCAAACATTTAAATATGAGAATTTTTCAGATGATGATGTTAAACTCAGATTATTCCCATTTTCTTTAAAGGATAGAGCTCGTTCATGGTTAAATACTTTGCCTGCTAATAGCATTTCATCATGGGAACAAATGGTAACGAAATTTTTGAATAAATATTTCCCAGTGCATAAAACCAATGCTATTCGCAGGGAAATCTCGGAGTTTACCCAGAGAGAGGACGAGCAATTTTTCGAAACATGGGAGCGATTCAATGGGCTACTCTTGAAGTGTCCACATCATGGGTACGAGAAATGGCACCAATGCCAATACTTTTTGGAGGGATTATTGCCGAATGTGCAAGAATGGCTAATGGCAACAAGTGGAGGAGAGCTAATGTCAAAAAGTGCATCAGAGATTTGGGAATTCTTCCAGCGACAAGCAGATAATTCCCAACAACGGAGTCGATCACTCAGGAATACTAGAAGAATTAAGGGAGTAAATGAGGTTCAAATTGGCGAGTCAACTTCGGGAATCAAAGAAGTCAAAGAGATGGTTGAAGGTCTTGCTCGACAAATAGCATCGTTATCGACTGCTAAATCAACAGAACCACATAACCATGACTCATACTCAGATCAAGCCAATGCCATAGGTGTAATGAGAAAGCCATCAAATTACAACCCATACTCTAACACATATAACCCTGGATGGAGAGACCACCCCAATTTTTCATGGTCTCAAGGATTCCAACAGAATGGACCAGCAGCTCCAGCTCCACCAATGCAACAAATTCCTCAAGTTCCTCAAGCCTCTCAGCCCCCATTTAGACCATACAATCAGAATCAAAACTACTCTCAACCCAGACCATGGGAAGATTCATTCCAGAATCTCAAGAATCTTACTCACTCCATGATTGAGCAACAAAACCGCACCATTGATGGACTACGAAATGAGTTGAGAGCAGGCTTCAACTCACAAGCTCAATCAATTTCAAGCCTCGAGAAGATGGTGGGACAACTTGCTTCTTCAGTTCATACCTTGGCAATGATCGTTGAGAAAGGTAAGTTTCCCAATCAACTAGTGCCTAACCCTAAAGGAGTACATGAAGCAAGTACCAGTTCACCACAGCAGTATGGAGAAGTCAAAGCAGTCATGACCTTGCGAAAAGGAAAGGAAGTCGACAACAAAGTGGAGATGTCGGTGACAAAAGAAAATCAAATTGTACCTATGAATGTTGAGGAATCATCACCGGAGGAGAAAAAAGAAACCAACCCACGAGAATACGTTCCCAAAGCTCCATTTCCTCAGAGGTTAGCTAAAGGAAAAAAGAGAAAATCCACAGGTGAGATTCTTGAAATCTTCAAACAGGTAAGTGTTAACATCCCTTTACTTGATGTTATTAAACAAGTTCCATCGTATGCCAAGTTTCTTAAAGACCTTTGCACTAAAAAGAGAAATATGCATGTTCAAAAGAAGGCATTTTTAACAGAAAACGTTAGTTCTATACTCCAACATAAAATTCCTTTAAACTGCAAAGACCCAGGCTCCCCCACTATCTCATGTAGTATAGGGAACCACACAATTGAGAATGCTTTGTTGGATTTAGGAGCTAGTATAAATTTGTTGCCTTATTCTATTTTCGTGAAACTTGGACTGGAAGAATTACACCCAACTCCAGTGGTGTTACAACTTGCAGATCGGTCCACGAAAATACCTCGTGGTATTATGGAGGACGTGCTTATCCAGGTAGACAAGTTTTATTTTCCTGTTGATTTCATTGTAATTGACACTCAACCAATACAGGATTCAAGGAAGCACATCCCCATTATTTTAGGCGACCTTTCTTGGCAACTGCGGATGCTCACATTCAATGCAGGACCAGAAATATGCAGTTGTCCTTCAGCAACATCACTATGGAGCTGAACATCTTCAACATTGCCAAACAACCTCATAATGCAGATGATGGAATTGTTGATGTGGATTTAATTGAAGCATTAGTTGATGACACTTTTATTTCAAACCTTAGTGATGATCCTTTACAGACATGCTTAACTCACTTTGGTTTTGATTTTGATATTGACAGATCAGTCGATGAGGTCAACGCCCTGCTTGACTCAGCACCATCCATGGACACTAATAAATGGAAGTCAAGAGTTGAACAACTAGCACCATCAGAAAAGAAACTCACCCCATCATCAGAATCACCACCGAAACTCGAGCTCAAACCATTGCCCAACACATTGGAATATGCATTTTTGGGAGAAGAAAGTACTCTACCGGTAATCATCTCATCATCCCTAAATGACGAACAAAAAGGTAAGTTGTTGGATGTTTTAAAAGAGCATAAAAGAGCATTAGGATGGACCATAGCGGACATAAAAGGTATAAACCCAGTAGACTGCATGCATTACATTCACCTTGATGAAAATGCTAAACCTACTAGGGAAATGCCAATGGGTTTGAATACCAATGGGTTTATTGGTAATCAAAGAGGTAGCGAAAAATTTACCATTAACGGCCCTGAAATTTTCTTCGTACTTTGTCCAATATTTAGGAGGAAGGATATTAGGGTTTAACATTCTGCGTTGGGTGCCAGTATCTATGAGACCAATTGCTGGAATGGGCCTTTGGAATTTTGAGGGCAAGATATGGAGTTTGATGGAGGGTATAGGAACAGTAGTGTCAAGGCATGTTTTGGCAATCTGGAAGATTTTGCCAAGAGAGATGTTGTCAAGGAGGAGATTGGAGCTGGTGAGTTGCCGTTGTATATTGGGTTGGAGCTCTTCTGGAAGGGAAGCCAGAAAGACATGCTTTAATGTTGGCTCATTGAAGCCATTAAGCTTATAAAACAGCAAGGACATTTGTTTATAATGAAAGTCAAGATCCTTAGCATTGAGTGAGCAGCATTTCATGTTGAGATAGTCTCGTCGTGCAGCTTCAAAAACTGCAGAGGGGTCGCCAAGGAATTGATCATGAATAACCGCAAGGGCACTTGAGACTTCTGGTAATTGAACAAACTGTAATTGTCTGTATTGGCCTAAAGAATCAAACCAATCTCTTAGAGCACCCGTAAAACGAGTAGCAAATTCTCTAAGGACTGATTGAGTCGTTGCTCCTGGCCTTAGCATTTGGAGGTCAATCCAAGCAGACATTTCAGTAAGTCTCTCTCGCCATTTATGAGATGGAAGATCATCAAATGTGAACCATGGACCATTTGACGATTTTTGACTTGTTGGACCGGTCTGGGCTTGGGCTGGAGGGGGTTGGTGTGTTGCAGAGAATTCAGGTATGTCTTCGTCAACTTCTGAAGGAATATCAACATATGGTTCTGTGTCAGAGGTTTGGCCGTGATCAGGTTGATCAGGTTGGGCCATCAAGATTCTGGTGATAAATACCAAAATTTAAAAGTCATCATGTCATCCAATGTCAAAAGATCACACAAATGCCTCAAAATATTTAATTTTATTTTTATTTTTATCTTTTATTTTTTAACTAAACTCCAACACTAGGAGCATGCATTTCTAGAGTAACTAAACTCCATATTCTGCCATCTTTAATTCAAAAATTTTTAAAAGGTTAGCAAATAACACAACTATCAATTATTCTACAACTATCAAATGTTCCCTCCTCCTAATTAGAATGAGATATTTTCCTCAATGTCTGAAAGGAAGGAAGCGGAGTTTAGAAGACATCACATACTGCAAAACAAGAAAACATTTACAAACGGAGGTTACATCTAATTTGCACTTCTTACTACTGCTATTGCTACCATCATTCATTGATCAATCCAGTGCAAAGGTCCTGGGATTTGGCTCTAGCCTGTAAGCTTGTTAAAGATCAAGTAACTTGTTAGTAATAAGAGCACAAATAAAGAGCTTTTTCATTTAACAAACTAATGGGTTTTTTATGAATGTTCAAATGGGCCTATGATGCGAATGTAATTAGTGCCTCTAGTGTTGCAAGATCTTCTAACAAGAAAATGAAAGCG